>WNWK01007011.1:27500-98756 GCA_009830355.1 Cherax destructor
TCCCTGCTCTATGAGCTTTATTAAACCTCGTCTTAAAACTATGTATGGTTCCTGCCTCCACTACGTCACTTTCTAGGCTATTCCACTTCCTGACAACTCTATGACTGAAGAAATACTTCCTAACATCCCTTTGACTCATAGGAGTCTTCAACTTCCAATTGTGACCCCTTGTTTCTGTGTCCCCTCTCTGGAACATCCTGTCTCTGTCCACCTTATCTATTCCTCGCAGTATTTTATATGTCGTTATCATGTCTCCCCTAACCCTCCTGTCATCTAGTGTCGTCAGGCCGACTTCCCTTAACCTTTCTTCGTAGGACAATCACCTTAGCTCTGGGACTAGTCTTGTTGCAAACCTTTGCACTTTCTCTAATTTCTTGAAGTGTTTGACCAGGTGTGGGTTCCAAACTGGTGCTGCATACTCCAGTATGGGCCTGACGTATATAATGTACAGAGTCTTGAACGATTCCTTAGTGAGGTATTGGAACGCTATTCTTAGGTTTGCCAGCCGCCCGTATGCTGCAGCAGTTATCTGATTGATGTGTGCCTCAGGAGATGTGCTCGGTATTATACTCACCCCAAGATCTTTTTCCTTGAGTGAGGTTTGCAGTCTTTGGCCACCTAGATATATATATATATATATATATATATATATATATATATATATATATATATATATATTATATATATGTCTGCGGTCTTCTTTGCCCTTCCCCGATCTTCATGACTTTACATTTGGCAGGGTTAAATTCAAGGAGACAGTTACTGGACCAGGCTTGTAGCCTGTCCAGGTCTCTTTGTAGTCCTGCCTGATCCTCGACTGATTTAATTCTTCTCATTAACTTCACTTCATCTGCAAACAGGGACACTTCTGAGTCTATCCCTTCCGTTATGTCATTCACATATACCAAAAACAGTACAGGTCCTAGGACTGACCCTTGTGGAACCCCACTCGTCACAGGTGCCCACTCTCCGTCACGTACCATGACTCGTTGTTGCCTCCCTGTCAAATATTCTCTGATCCATTGCAGTGCCTTTCTTGTTACGTGTGCCTGATCCTCTAGCTTTTGCATTAACCTCTTGTGAGGAACTGTGTCGAACGCCTTCTTGCAGTCCAAGAAAATGTGTGTGTGTGTGTGTGTGTGTGTGTGTGAGTGTGTGAGTGTGTGTGTGTGTGTGTGTTAGTTACCATTTTGTCCTATGCACATGTCGATTAGACACTAGGCCTGTTGTATGTGGGTGTGTGTGCAAGGAAACACTTCGAAATGTTTCCGCCCCGCCGGGAAGCGAACCCGGGCCCTCCGTGCGTGAAGCGAGAGCTTTAGCCACCAGGCCAGGTGTGTACTCACCTAGTTGTACTCACCTAGCCAAGCACATAAAGAAACTAGAGAAAGTGCAAAGGTTTGCAACAAGACTAGTCCCGGAGCTAAGAGGTATGTCCTACGAGGAGAGGTTAAGGGAAATCGACCTGACGACACTGGAGGACAGGAGAGATAGGGGGGGATATGATAACGACATATAAAATACTGAGAGGAATTGACAAGGTGGGCAGAGACAAAATGTTCCAGAGATGGGACACAGCAACAAGGGGTCACAGTTGGAAGTTGAAAACTCAGATGAATCACAGGGATGTTAGGAAGTATTTCTTCAGTCACAGAGTGGTCAGGAAGTGGAATAGCTTGGGAAGTGATGTAGTGGAGGCAGGATCCATTCATAGCTTCAAGAAGAGGTATGATAAGGCTCATGGCGAAGGGAGAGTGACCCAGTAGCGGCCAGTGAAGAGGCGGGGCCAGGAGCTATGACTCGACCCGTGCAACCACAACTAATTGAGTACAACTAGGTGAGTACACACATATATATATATAAGGAAGAAACTCGTATGATTGTGAAATTCGTTCATCCAGCATGTGTTACATACTGTGAAATACATTCATCACACCTAGGCTGCTATACAGTCACAGTGAAATACACTGGTTACATGTGTTACTGGTAGATACATAAACCTCACACATTTCTGAAGAACTAACTTCCAGTATTTGTTATATATTATTTTACACTGAGATATATTCGACATACATCTGTCACTTCAGTAACACATATACACATGACCTACATCTGTCACTTCAGTAACACATATACACATGACCTACATCTGTCACTTCAGTAACACATACACATGACCTACATCTGTCACTTCAGTAACACATATACACATGACCTACATCTGTCACTTCAGTAACACATATACACATGACCTACATCTGTCACTTCAGTAACACATATACACATGACCTACATCTGTCACTTCAGTAACACATATACACATGACCTACATCTGTCACTTCAGTAACACATATACACATGACCTACATCTGTCACTTCAGTAACACATATACACATGACCTACATCTGTCACTTCAGTAACACATATACACATGACCTACATCTGTCACTTCAGTAACACATATACACATGACCTACATCTGTCACTTCAGTAACACATATACACATGACCTACATCTGTCACTTCAGTAACACATATACACATGACCTACATCTGTCACTTCAGTAACACATATACACATGACCTACATCTGTCACTTCAGTAACACATATACACATGACCTACATATGTCACATCAGTAAAACACATATACACATGACCTACATCTGTCATTTCAGTAACATATACACATGACCTACATCTGTCACATCAGTAAAACACATATACACATGACCTACATCTGTCACTTCAGTAACACATATACACATGACCTACATCTGTCACTTCAGTAACACATATACACATGACCTACATATGTCACATCAGTAAAACACATATACACATGACCTACATCTGTCATTTCAGTAACATATACACATGACCTACATGTCACATCAGTAAAACAAATATACACATGAACTACATCTGTCACTTCAGTAACACATATACACATGACCTACATCTGTCACATCAGTAAAACACATATACACATGACCTACATCTGTCATCAGTAGAACACATATACACATGACCTACATCTGTCACATCAGTAAAACACATATACACATGACCTACATCTTCGAAACTCAAGTCCGGCTAACCGGTTTCCCAGAATCTCTTCAGAAATATCACCTTGCTCACACTACAAGAGCACAACAAATACCAAAAACCGTTTTTCTCGACTCTTGATTAACTCGGTCACACATGCTTGCTTGATGGCTAAGGCCCTACCTACCTGTGATATACCTGTGACTTTTTTCGAGAGTTTCCCTACACTCGCGCCCCAGTCTGGTGTCAGGTTTTTCTACTGACTGCCTCGTCACCAAGCTGTTGCTGTTGGAGGCCCGCTGGTGCACATATTATTATTACAATCAAAACTAAGTGCTAAACCCACATGGTCATACAGCGGTGCACACATATTCATCACGGCCTGGTTGATCCGGCACACAGTGAAGGAGGTAGTGATCCCGTTTCCTCTCCAAGAATTCTATACTTGTTAACGGAAATATTTCTGATTGTTGGTGGTAGGATGATTAATCAAGGCCCAGGATGTTGACACAATGTTCTCTTATTATGCGTATAGCAGTCCTGTTTTCCACTGGGTTTATTTTAAACCTCCCCCCTTATCCTTCCTTCAAGTACATTGTTTTGGTAATGTGTAGGATTGGGACTATGCCCTCAAGTATCTTTCACTTATATATTATCATGTATTTCTCGCCTTCGCTCCATAGAATACTTATTCAATACTTTGAGGCGTTAACGCTCAGAACCACCTTGATGCCCTATTTCTCAACCCTTCCTGAACATCAACTGCTTCTTCCATCCACCCTACTTGTATACGCCCTCCTGGTCAACACATCTTGGTCCACCTGTTCTACGTGACTGAACAATCTCAACAACTCCACTCTTCTCCTAGCAACCGTTCTTTTCATACCAACACACAGTCTTCTAATTTCTTAACTTTTTATTCGGTGCATAACATTAACACCCAACTGATCTCAGAATTGAAACTCCCACCGCCTCCAGCCTCGTAATCTCTGCTACCTTCACACACCATACATCAACACTACAAAAACGTCGGCACTGTTATATTCTGATTCAATTGTTTCTTCCTTCCTTCACCTTATTCAGTAATTTATTTTCACACATTCATCAACACTACAGCAACTTTATTTCCCTCAGGTTAGGTAAAGTTTGTCAGGAAACAAGGCAAGTGTTTCCTGATGTGGGTCTTAGTCACATGATGACCCGCAGCTGGAGCTTTTGGTTATCTGAGGCCTTCCGCTGCGTTACCAGTCCACCCCTTTAAAAATTATGGTTATGATTGTCTCTCACATCTATTGTTTTACCTCGTCCTTTACAAACCCTTCTGCTGGAACATCCAATCCCAAGAATACAAATACTTCTCACTCCTACACTCCTTCATCCTCTCATCACTGTACTTCTTTCCGTGTTCCCATTCAATCTTCCATAACTACACATCCTTCAATCTCCTCCACCATCTGTAACCATCTTCTGAATCTTAGCAATATCTGTGAAAACCATGACTTTATATCAGGGTGTTCTTAAAATAACATCAATAAAACTTTCATTTCAGCACAACATAAACATTCATTGTGACGTAACACATTCATATTTCAGTCTCTCTACTTCAACATATTCATCGTCTCTCCTACTATATGGACAATCATGAAATGTCTGCCTCTATTTACTCACTCATATGAAACAAATCACAGAACGAGTGTGACTCGAACCCAGGGCACTGAGGTACACACTACAGGTGCTGACAGTGAGGTACACACTACAGGTGCTGACAGTGAGGTACACACTACAGTTGCTGACAGTGAGGTACACACTACAGTACTGACAGTGAGGTACACACTACAGTTTCTGACAGAGGTACACACTACAGTACTGACAGTGAGGTACACACTACAGTTGCTGACAGTGAGGTACACACTACAGTACTGACAGTGAGGTACACACTACAGTTTCTGACAGAGGTACACACTACAGTACTGACAGTGAGGTACACACTACAGTTGCTGACAGTGAGGTACACACTACAGTACTGACAGTGAGGTACACACTACAGTACTGACAGTGAGGTACACACTACAGTTGCTGACAGTGATGTACAAAGTTGTTGACAGTGAGGTACACACTACAGTTGCTGACAGTGATATACACACAGTTGCTGACAGTGAGGTACACACTACTGTTGCTGACAGTGAGGTACACACTACAGTTGCTGAGTGAGGTACACACTACAGTTGCTGACAGTGAGGTATACACTACAGTTGCTGACAGTGAGGTACACACTACAGTTGCTGACAGTGAGGTATACACTACAGTTGCTGAGTGAGGTACACACTACAGTTGCTGACAGTGAGGTACACACTACAGTTGCTGACAGTGAGGTACACACTACAGTTGCTGACAGTGAGGTACACACTACAGTTTTATCATAGTGTTTGTTATATTCACAATGAAACGCTTAACCCGCGAAACTCAGCTCACACATTGAGGTCCGGAGTTCGAATCTCCGGTACGGCTGGAAAACATTGTTTCCATAAGACACCTGCTGTCCATGTTCACCCATCAATATAAAATGGGTACCTGGGTGTTAGTGGACTGGTATGGGTCGCATCCTGGAACAAAACTAACCTAATTTACCCGAAATGCTCAGCATAACAAGCGGCTTTCTATATAGTAGTATGTCATTGATGTCAGCTAGGACTGTATACCTTGTACCTGTACTTGTAGTAAATAAAGATATTATTATATTATTAAAGCGCCTTTGATAATGGGAAGTAATGTAACTTGATACTCCGTCCTGTGTGTTATCCAGTGCAGTGGTGGAGACTGGATCCTCCGTCCTATGTGTTATCCAGTGCAAGTGGTGGAGACTGGATCCTCCGTCCTGTGTGTTATCCAGTGCAGTGGTGGAGACTGGATCCTCCGTCCTGTGTGTTATCCAGTGCAGAAGTGGAGACTGGATCCTCCGTCCTGTGTGTGTGTTATCCAGTGCAGTGGAGACTGGATCTTCCGTCCTGTGTGTGTCTTATCCAGTGCAGTGGAGACTGGATCTTCCGTCCTGTGTGTGTGTTATCAAGTGCAGTGGAGACTGGATCCTCCGTCCTGTGTGTGTTTTATCCAGTGCAAGGAGTGGTAGACACTGGATCCTCCGTCCTGTGTGTGTGTTATCCAGTGCAAGGAGTGGTGGAGACTGGATCCTCCGTCCTGTGTGTTATCCAGTGCAGTGGTGGAGACTGGATCCTCCGTCCTGTGTGTTATCCAGTGCAGTGGTGGAGACTGGATCCTCCGTCCTGTGTGTTATCCAGTGCAAGTGGTAGAGACTGGATCCTCCGTCCCGTGTGTGTTATCCAGTGCAGTGTTGGAGACTGGATCCTCCGTCCTGTGTGTTATCCAGTGCAAGTGGTGGAGACTGGATCCTCCGTCCTGTGTGTGTTATCCAGTGCAGTGTTGGAGACTGGATCCTCCGTCCTGTGTGTGTTATCCAGTGCAAGTGGTGGAGACTGGATCCTCCGTCCTGTGTGTGTTATCCAGTGCAAGTGGTGGAGACTGGATCCTCCGTCCCGTGTGTGTTATCCAGTGCAGTGTTGGAGACTGGATCCTCCGTCCCGTGTGTGTTATCCAGTGCAGTGTTGGAGACTGGATCCTCCGTCCTGTGTGTGTTATCCAGTGCAAGTGGTGGAGACTGGATCCTCCGTCCTGTGTGTGTTATCCAGTGCAAGTGGTGGAGACTGGATCCTCCGTCCTGTGTGTGTTATCCAGTGCAAGTGGTGGAGACTGGATCCTCCGTCCCGTGTGTTATCCAGTGCAGTGTTGGAGACTGGATCCTCTGTCCTGTGTGTGCTATCCAGTGCAGTGGTGGAAACTGGATCCTCCGTCCTGTGTGTTATCCAGTGCAGTGGTGGAGACTGGATCCTCCGTCCTGTGTGTTATCCAGTGCAGTGGTGGAGACTGGATCCTCCGTCCTGTGTGTTATCCAGTGCAGTGGTGGAGACTGGATCCTCCGTCTTGTGTGTTATCCAGTGCAGTGTTGGTGACTGGATCCTCCGTCCTGTGTGTTATCCAGTACAGTGGTGGAGACTGGATCCTCCGTCCTGTGTGTGTTATCCAGTGCAGTGGAGACTGGATCTTCCGTCCTGTGTGTTATCCAGTGCAGTGGAGACTGGATCTTCCGTCCTGTGTGTGTTATCCAGTGCAGTGGAGACTGGATCCTCCGTCCTGTGTGTGTTATCCAGTGCAAGGGTGGTAGACACTGGATCCTCCGTCCTGTGTGTTTATCCAGTGAAAGGAGTGGTGAGACTGGATCCTCCGTCCTGTGTGTTATCCAGTGCAGTGGAGACTGGATCCTCCGTCCTGTGTGTTATCCAGTGCAGTGGTGGAGACTGGACCCTCCGTCCTGTGTGTTATCCAGTGCAGGAGTGGTGGAGACTGGATCCTCCGTCCTGTGTCTGTTATCCAGTGCAAGGAGTGGTGGAGACTGGATCCTCCGTCCTGTGTGTGTGTTATCCAGTGAAGTGTTGGAGACTGGATCCTCCGTCCTGTGTGTTATCCAGTGCAGTGGTGGAGACTGGATCCTCCGTCCTGTGTGTTATCCAGTGCAAGGAGTGGTGGAGACTGGATCCTCCGTCCTGTGTTGTTATCCAGTGCAAGGAGTGGTGGAGACTGGATCCTCCGTCCTGTGTGTGTGTTATCCAGTGCAGTGGAGACTGGATCTTCCGTCCTGTGTGTGTGTTATCCAGTGCAGTGGAGACTGGATCTTCCGTCCTGTGTGTGTGTGTTATCCAGTGCAAGGAGTGGTGGAGACTGGATCCTCCGTCCTGTGTGTTATCCAGTGCAGTGGTGGAGACTTGATCCTCCGTCCTGTGTGTTATCCAGTGCAGTGGTGGAGACTTGATCCTCCGTCCGCTATGTGCGGCACAGACACACTATATATCTGCAGTCACGTAGCTATTTCAACCAGGTATTGATGCCGAACACTGCAATATTCACCTGGCACAGGTGCTATCGCAAACTTGTCTTTTAAGTATTAGATGCTTCAGAAATAGCATAAGTAGGAGTAGAGTAGCACCAATAGCAGTAGTTGTCCTAGTAGTAGTAGTACTAGTAGCAGTAATACTACTAGTAGCAGTAGTGGCAGTAATAGCAGTAGTAGTACTAGCATCAGTTGTAGTAGTAGTTGTAGGTACCACTGGTAGAGGAATCCCAATCGAAGCCTAAATTAATAGTTTCCAGATGGCAGACACTAATAAACGAGAAAATAAGTGATTACCAGGTGGTAGTTACAGTAGTTGCGTAGATCAGTGGTTTTCAGGTGGTAGACGACAGCAGACACCTAGATAAATGGTTCTCATGTAGTAGACGCCAGTAATCGCATATTTTATTCTTTCCCATGTGGTACACACCAGTAGATGCGTAGATCAGTGAATCTCGTGTGACAATGCTAGTAGATGCGTAGTTTCCAAGTGATAGACGCCAGCAGACGCGTAGATGAGTAGTTTGTAAGTGGTAGACGCCAGCAGATACGTAGATGAGTAGTTTGCAAGTGGTAGACGCCAGCAGACGCGTAGATGAGTAGTTTGCAAGTGGTAGACACCAGAAGACACGTAGATGAGTAGTTTGCAAGTGGTAGACACCAGAAGACACGTAGATGAGTAGATTGCAAGTGGTAGACGCCAGCAGACACGTAGATGACTAGTTTGCAAGTGGTAGACGCCAGCAGACGCGTAGATGAGTAGTTTGCAAGTGGTAGACGCCAGCAGACGCGTAGATGAATAGTTTGAAAGTGGTAGACGCCAGCAGACGCGTAAATGGGTAGTTTACAAGTGGTAAATGTGAGAGCCGTCCATTGAAAACAATGTGCCAGTTCTATTTTCTTTCTTAAAACTGTTAATGCGACCCTTCCTTCAAGTATTATTATTTCTACTACTACTATTACTTATTCACGGAGAAATGCTCAACACGTAGGGGTCATGCAGCACCTGAAGAAATGGGAGGCATTCTGGTTCGATCTAAGAAAGGGGAAGGGCAGGTCCAATTACCTGGATCCAAGTTTCCCAAATACTAGTAAGATCTCTTTACAATTCGTTACAGTGCGTCAAAATCTGTACGACAAAATCGCAGCCAAAATGATTTTATTTAGTCATTATTGGTTTGGTTAATTTAGTTAGGCGAGGTTAATTCGCCTTAACCGTAATATGTTTTCGTATAACAGCCGATAAGCAAATTATAGACTCGGAAATTTATATATGATAGCACCGTCTGGATGATGGTGTTGTTGGTTGTGAGGCTTGTGATAGCACCGTCAGGGTGATGGTGTTGTTGGTTGTGAGGCTTGTGATAGCACCGTCAGGGTGATGGTGTTGTTGGTTGTGAGGCTTGTGATAGCATCGTCAGGGTGATGGTGTTGTTGGTTGTGAGGCTTGTGATAGCATCGTCAGGATGATGGTGTTGTTGGTTGTGAGGCTTGTGATAGCACCGTCAGGGTGATGGTGTTGTTGGTTGTGAGGCTTGTGATAGCATCGTCAGGTGATGGTGTTGTTGGTTGTGAGGCTTGTGATAGCACGTCAGGGTGATGGTGTTGTTGGTTGTGAGGCTTGTGATAGCACGTCAGGATGATGGTGTTGTTGGTTGTGAGGCTTGTGATAGCATCGTCAGGGTGATGGTGTTGTTGGTTGTGAGGCTTGTGATAGCACCGTCAGGGTGATGGTGTTGTTGGTTGTGAGGCTTGTGATAACATCGTCAGGGTGATGGTGTTGTTGGTTGTGAGGCTTGTGATAGCATCGTCAGGGTGATGGTGTTGTTGGTTGTGAGGCTTGTGATAGCACCGTCAGGATGATGGTGTTGTTGGTTGTGAGGCTTGTGATAGCACCGTCAGGGTGATGGTGTTGTTGGTTGTGAGGCTTGTGATAGCACCGTCAGGGTGATGGTGTTGTTGGTTGTGAGGCTTGTGATAGCACCGTCAGGGTGATGGCGTTGTTGGTTGTGAGGCTTGTGATAGCATCGTCAGGGTGATGGTGTTGTTGGTTGTGAGGCTTGTGATAGCACCGTCAGGGTGATGGCGTTGTTGGTTGTGAGGCTTGTGATAGCATCGTCAGGGTGATGGCGTTGTTGGTTTGTTAAGTTTGTGATAGTACCCTCTAAGTGATCGTGTTGTTGATTTATGAGATTTAAAGGTTATCAGATCGTGATTTGACAACGGCCCAGAACGTAGCGAAACGTCGTCATAAGTTTTTATCTCCTAAGTGCGGTTGTTGTTGAATCGTTTCACCCACAATACTGTGACTTCATTCTTTTCCTCTCAGACCGAGGCTCAGGTTCGCACATCTCACTCACAATTAAGTTTAATATCTTTATTATGCACGTCATACCCATCTTGTACGCGGTAGTCAAAAAATTACAGAGGAACATAATGGGTCCAGGGATTAGGCAGCAAAGTTTTGATAGCTAAACTAGTTACAGTGGTTATGAACTATTTACATGTTTATATCTGGTTACAATCGTAATGCGTTATTTATTCAGGCATGAATTAAGTCACACCCACAATTACCTGTCTGCAGGTACTCTGCCCTCTCCTCCCCATCCCTTGGTGTTAAGCTATGATTCACATTTTAACGGTTTGTCCATGCCCTAGGCTTTTCCTTCACGGTTCCTTATAATTACCTTTCTGCCTGTAGGGATCTCGGGGAACTTTTAGAGAAGACTTTTGACACTAATAATTTAATAGGATTTTTAAGTGATGCCGGTTATTTTAACTTGTTGTGAAGGTATCTATTTGCGTTGAGGGTTTATTCGTCTTGGTGTCTTATATTGCTTGTTAATTTTATCTTTGTGTGTGTTGTATATATATATATATATATATATATATATATATATATATATATATATATATATATATATATATATATATATTTTTTTTTATTGATAACAGCGTTAGCTGATTTACAGGCCAATTGCTCTGTAAATATTACAAATAATTCTTAAAACCTATTAACTAAAAGGTTGTTAAGAGATCAAAGCAAACTTTTTTAAGTTAATACACACATAAATATACACTGATTCAAGTCCATATGCACTTCTGCTCTCATTACATACACATCAAGAACGATATACACCTTTAAATATATACAAAATGCATATGTGGAGATTCCGTCGTCGCTTGGGAAACCCCATGCTCCTGGTATACCCTGGAGGACTGGTTGTGTAATAACTCTATTGTCTCCACTGACTTTTCTCATTGGAAAGCTTTAGCTAGGATTAAAAATCTTTTCTCTTGGCCTGAATATATACCAATACTGCAAGTCCAATAGCGTTTATCAACTCCTTCGCTAAAAGATCGACTAAGTATCCATGGAGAGGCCGAGTAACTAAAGTCAAGCAGCAAATAACTTAATTCAGGTAGTAAATTGGCCTCTAAACAGCCCAAAATCATTTCAAACGCAAGATCCACCAGCCCCAGAAGAGTCGTTCTGTAGATATTCACAGTTCCTTTTCGAAATTAAGATTCACATCATGCTGAAGCATCAGGGGCTCGGATAGATTTATTTACTTGGTTGTAGACAGTCTAATTTACAACGTTTTGTTATGCCTGTCTTTTCAATTAGGATAATAAATAAACACCTAGCATTTTGTTATGAGAGACGGTAAGGATATATAGCACACACGGGAGTGGAGAGATATCTGCAACCCAGCTTCGAAAATTTGGAATCAACCGGCTCACAAGATAACACACATCACAGGAATACTCTAATTACTGAGAAAATGACAGAAAAGTCTCTGTTGACAGAATAAGCACATAACGTATGTTCAAAAACAGAAACAAACGAAGAAATTATCCAAGTATTCGAAACTTTTACACAGATAACTTTTATATACTCGCACCCACTCACCTGCCTTGCGAAAAGGCGGGTGTGTTGGTCTGACACCTCGTCAGACGGTGGATCCAGGACATTCATACCCCTTCATCTCCTTGTCAAGAGGTGGGTGTGAATACCTCTTGTATATATGTAGCGCACTGAAAAACACGCACTCCACACCTGAAGAACAAAAGATAATACCATAGATAGAAGAATTCATAACTAATCCACTATTTTGAGAGGAAACTTTAGATGACGTTTAAAGTCGTGACTAAATAATGGTCCAGGAGGGACCGAAACCTCGTCAAAGCTTTCCTCTCCAAAGTGTGAATTGATTATGAAAACTCTACAAGCCATTTAAATGACTGATATGCACCAGCTACAGCACAGCGATTATTATCATAATTATGGGGAAGCAATAAACACATTGAGGTCATACAGCGCCTGGTGAATGGGAGGCAATCAGGTTCCATCCCAGGAAGGAAAAGACAAGTTCCATTCCTTGAATCAAGAGTTCTTTCCCAGCATCAAGGATCCTCCCTGGAGAGTTACAGCACAGTAAAAACCCTTCATCGCACCACTATTATGTGACCTCTACACACGCCCCAAGCCTGTTACATGCTCAACACAATGAGCTACATACGTCTTGCGTGTTATATAAGTGACAACATTTATGCCCGCGTACCCAGCTGTTTTAGGTTCTCTCAGAGTAAAGGGTGTCACCGCGTCCCAGGTGATTCACGAACTCATACTATCTGAGAGATGTTTGTGTGTAAACAAATTCTATACTTTATGTAAGTAAGGACTGTTCAGCTGACCAATGTGTTAACGGAAAACGAATACTATCCATTATATAAGTCCAGTGAGTCTGCTCGGCTACCCAGTCTGTTAACGAATTCTATCCCTCAAAGAAGCATGAACTACTAATCTGCCCACTCTATTAACAAATTCTATTCCTCACAGAAATAGGGACTGTTAGACTGCCAATCTATTAATTCTAGCCGACCTGCAACCAAAGGAAAGGATAGTTGCCCAGCCTGTTAACGAATCCTAGCCCTTGCCAGAACGTAAGGGAGGGTTTGGCTGCTGAGTGTACTCACCTGCAAGCAGGAACTGCTTGGCTCAAACGATACACACGTCAATTAGAGGGTGACAAGACACTGCAAACAAACCATGGACTATGCTAACTGACCACTCTGGCTTCTCCTTATGTAGATTTTATTATTTCCCTGTTTTTACACATTTTAGCCAATATGAAAGAGAGAGAGAGAGAGAGATTTCAATTTGATGGTACATTATATAATTAGTTGCCACAACTGTTCTTAAAATTAGGGAATGGGTATATTCGTATTTTTTATTGCGTAGGCTTTGCACGCCTCGATCATCTGGTGTGGTACTGAAGAAAAACATTTCAACAGCAGCGTAACGAATGATCACACTTGTGCTTAATGATCACAACGGTGGAGCATCTGTTCGTATGTGACTGCAGAGTTCGTAGTTCAACAGAAGTTCACCAGCAGTAATTTACTAGCTTACGAGGAATGCTTTCTTGTGAAGAGGAATTAACACGTGATTATGTGCAATTACTGGCCCACGTAATCGGGAGTTACGTACCTGGCTATGGATATGAAGTACATGTTTGAGATTCATACCTAAGTATCGAACCTTGCAGCCAGCTGGCCGAGTGGCTTAAGCACTGGCCTGGAGTTTTACGACTCACTTGCCATAGGTTCAAACCCCACCCGTACCGTGGTTTATCGAACCCTGGTGTAGGAGGCACCAGAGATATCGTGATACTTACGTTGGTATGGGCTCATGGTACATAAAGTACCACAGGTTGATATTCATAATGAGTATAGAACCTGGGTACAGGAGGTACCAAAGAAACTCACATACATACTTACCTATGGGCTCAGGTACGAGATACCACACGCAGGGATGCATACCTACGTACGAGACCTGGGTATAGGAGGTACTAAATACTCGAGCACGTACCTGGCTATGGGCTCGGGGTCCAGTTGGTACCACTTGTCGATGGGGTCTGTGTTGATAAGCCTGGCCAGCGCTGCCTCTGTCAGTGTCACTATGCCAGTGTTGGGGTCGGCGCTCCACTGCCCCTCCAGGAGGCCGCCATCGCCGCCACCGTCGCTACTTCCGTCGCCAAATCTCATTTTGCACAGCCCTCGGGTGCTGCTTTTACTGTCTGATGAACCTCCTGCCAAAGGAAGGTTCTCTAACGCCTTTTGAACCAGTTTGACTGATTTTCTGATCTTTCAGGATGAGGTTTAATAAACTTTCCTACAATGTCCGATTTTGGGATATTGAATTGTTACTATCACTCTTTATAAACATTATATATTTTCTGTCTACGATGGGTAATATTCAAAACGTTTTCGCAAAATGATCACAGTAATTTAAAAGTGTACATTCCGAGCAGGACTGTTCCGACAGCAACAATCACCCGTAACTCAGGGCTTGAGACTTGCTTGCGGGTAGAGGGTTCTTTACACCGGCACAGCTGCGACACTCGATCCGTTGAGGGACGGAGAGGGAACGTGCTGCTCCGCTCTCTCAAGACTCGCGGCCTAAACTGACTTCGCGGGATGATGATGGCGCGAGAGATGCAGCAGCAGCAGCCGCTCTCAGAGTTGCCATCAATATGTTATTCCTGTATTTCCCTGCCCAATTTCCATAGGACATACATCTTTCGAGGCTTAAGGGAAGTGACATGCGGCTGTTTGCGGTATTTGTAAAGTACATTGCTACCGTGTTACCAGGTTGTGGGGGCAAAACCAGTTGTGCTGACGGACCATCTGGTCACTTCACTAGGCACCAGTCTTACGCAACTTTCCGTTTATCTGAAATTTAGTAAAATCGATTTTTAAAAATATATGATAGGCTGATCACAGACTTACAAGTCCGTGTGATAACATCATCGCAAACATGTAAGCATCAAATCCTTTCGTTATCTTGGTAAAAAAAAGTGGTGAAAATAAAAGCTATAAAGATTGATGTACGATATCAACACTCGATATTGGTTGTCTGAAAATATCCTCGGGAGAGGGTTAGGCCTTGTAACTGTTGTTAATCTCACCTGTTGTTTGTAACCTATTTTGCCTGGACTTGCCGTTTCTTGGACCTGCTACATGGGCTTGTTGCACCTACAAATGCATGCACCTACAGTTGCTTGCTCCTACGGTTGCCTGTACCTACGGTTGCTTCCACCTTCACCAACATGCACTTACAGCTGCTGACACCCCAGTTACTTGCGCCTACCGTTGTTTGCACTTATGGTTGTTTACGCCTGGGTTAGATTGGACTTACGAGTTGCGTGCACCTATAGGGATTACGCCTAATCTTGCTTACACCTATAGTGCCTTGTGCTTAATCTTGTTTACACTTCATGTCGCTTGCATTTGTTCCATCTTCTGTTTCTTTCACCTTCCGTTTCCTCCACCTGCTGCACCTACTTCTTGCACCTCCTGTTGCTTGCACCGAGTAAAGTAGACTTGACCCTTGCTTAGAACTTGAGAATACAGTAAGAGTGAGGGCCATCTAACGTTTAATACATCTAGCACTTAAACCAATGAAGACAAGACAGGTGCAAATCAACGCATTATATAACAACATCTATGTAGGTCTCTAAGATAAGGCTGATTTGATAAACCTCTACCTAGTGCGAAACGTTGTCACAATGAAAGCTTGTTCTGCATCTCTCTCTCTCTCTCTCTCTCTCTCTCTCTCTCTCTCTCTCTCTCTCTCTCTCTCTCTCTCTCTCTCTCTCTCTCGTGTATGAAATTTGGTTCACCATGACTCACAATGTGTGTGTATTATTTCAATAACTTCTGTATACTCTACCACTGTATCATCACCAGTGTCTCCCCTTCATTACTGTGGGCAAAACGTCTTTGTATCCACGTGATGAAGCTCTTGACCAAACGTTTTCTACAAAGCTTGTATTGGCTGGAACATCTCAGAGCGAGAAACCACTTACTTTAAACCTGTATTGAAATTCTGTGTCAAACTGGGTTTTCACTTTTTTCACTCAGTTTCTTACGACACATTAATTTAAGCATCGCAATTCAGGTATGCAAGTCAACACCCTAGCTGGACTTATTAACAACTCACAATATTCTAGCTGGAATAATTCACAACCCACAAAAACCTAGTTGGAACAATTCACAACTAATCCACAATTACCTAATTGGAATAATTCACAACTAACATACAATAACATAGCGGGAACAATTCACAACTAATCCACAATAATCTAACTGGAATAATTCACAACTAACATACAATAACCTAGATGAAACAAATCACAACTAACCCAGCTGGAACAATTCCCAACTAGATCATCCTGAGCACTCTTAACCTGACACTAGGAGAGGCTGGGTAATCCTACTCTTTTAGTCAGAAGCAAAGAGAGCTAGAACAAGGTCATCCTAAACTCTTGGTCAGAAGCAAGGAGTGGCTAGCGTCCTAAGCTCTTTGAATCTGAGTCTTGGAGAGGCTATGTGGTTCTAAGTTCTTCTTTCCCGAAGCCAGTTGGTTCTGATCTCTTAGAAAAAAGCTAAATAATGCTAACCTATTTTAGCTAAAAGTTAGGTGGCCCCTAGTTCTTATAGCTAAAAGCTAAGTGATAGCAAACTCTTGGTCCCAAGATCTTCTAGCAGGAAGCTAGGCAGTCCCAAGCTTTCTTAGCAAGGAGTTAATTGATGCCCAGCTCATAGCAAGAAGATAGATAGTCCTCAGATTATAGCTAAAATCTAGTTGTTCCCCAGCTCTCAAAGATAGAGGCTTGTTGGTCCCAAACTAAGAACTAGTCGAATTCGACCTTTCATCGCTAAAAGCTAGATGCACGAGGGATAAGATTGTATTTAGGAAGGTGGCGTCATACGTAAAAGGCAGACGTGCTGAGGCTGAGTACAAATGTGAATGTAGAGATTCTGTTCTGGTGGAGTAATTGAACCGAGGATAAAAAAAAATTAAAGATAGAATCTACATGAAAGGTGAAACCTTTAGAAGAAGGCAGACAATAAGCATGTCAAGGCGCTGAAGGAGAGGTTGAAAATAAAGTGTGCGTGTTCTCTGATAAACGGGGCTATATATCAAAAGATTGTGGACTCTCATGATGACCTGGCAATTCTCGCAGGAGCGCTGGGTGCCTTTCCATGAGATGGCCATGAGTGATTCTGGTACGACCAGTGAGCAGCCGTGAGAGAGTATTTTACCACAACCATCTGGGATGGAATAAGGATGGCCAGAAGCCCAGTTGTGGCTTGATTTAAAGCAACCTGTCAGTCACCAGCTCAGATTAACGACGCTGGCAAGTGTCTCGCAAGCAATGTTTATGAACTTAGATTTAGAGTTTAGCACCGACGCGGCTAGTTTATTGTGCGCACCAAGTCCATCCTGTGGGCGGGAGCGCAAGAGCAAGCGTAGAACTTATACACAGTTGGGAAAGGGAAACTAACTGCAGATGGTTTAAATGCCCTGACCTGCGGAACGTTGAAAAATAGTCTAAACGTTTACTATCTTGAACATGAGTCCAGGAATTCAGATAAATGTTACTTTTTTGTTTACTGAAGATGCAACAAATGTGAATTATTATACTTTAATTGAAGCACTGAACCTAAATGTATTCACCTAAACAAAGTTAATGTGTAAGTTCAAAGGTCTGGTAACTCACTTTGTTAGTCTGTGATAACGGACAATGGTTGTAATGTGAATGATAGCAGCGGTTAGATTTTTTAGATTTTGACGCCGAAGCGGCTAGTTTATTGTACATCCCATATCCGTCCTGTCGACGGTAGCGCAAGAGCATATGTATACACAAGTGGCCTAGGAAGCAGGCCCCAAAAGGGTTTACAGGAGTACATTTGGGTTTATATCTACAGTTCACTTATCTGTTACAAGCAAATTTAGGAAATTTGCTTAATATGTCTGGCATCTTACGTTTATTAATAAGATATCTTGACATATCACATAGGTTATTATACTGTCTATCTCTATATTCCTCAATAAGTGGAAAATTAAGCACATTGTTAAGATAGTGACCATAGGGTTGGCCACATATTTTGCATTTGGTTTGATCATCCGTGTGTCTGCCAAACTACAAGAAGTACCCGTAACTAAGCCTGAGTCTGGTTACTACACCAGTCAGTCTGTTCACATTACAAGTTGCTCCATAAACGTATTTATCTGCGGTTCATGTTATCATACAGGTTATAGATCTACTTAGGCTTCTAACTGCATTCCTATAGCATTCAGTTTAATTTTTTACTTGTTTCCTAAAATTATTTCTAATGCTAGATACAGACACACCAGGGTATTTTTTTTAATAATATATCAACTTGATCATAAAGGAGCAATCCAATGTGTAATGGAATCCATAACAATTGTGCATTAATTTTTTTCCCGGATTTTTGAGTATCTATATCTGGCTTCTCCAATGAGCATATTGTTATAGTCATTATGTGAGTCAAGAGCCTTCACTGATGACAGTATCAGTAATAATCTGAGTCACATTCAGTGTCGTAAGTAAACTTTAGCGCCATTAAGATGGCAAACAATTCAGTTTGCAGTGTAGACACCCAGTTGTTAATTCTTATGCCTAACTCAACAAAGTTCCTATCGTTCTTAACTAGAGAGGTGACAACAAGAGCAGATGCAGCCCTGCAAGCAGACTCCTGCTTAGATCCATCAGTGTACATAACTTGTGATAAATAAGGGAAAAATTTATTGAGCAGTTTCTTTTGCAAGTGATTTAAGGAAGGGATTACTAGTGATGATCTTCTTGGGAGGGGCTTGCAGGTATGTGATATTAAATGAACACATCTTCCATGGAGGGGATGGGTAATAGCCGTGAAAAGAGTACATCCGAAGAAAATCTATTAGTGACTAAAGAACTCTCTCGGAAAATACGATCAGGAAAATGAAGTATATATTAAGCAGAGGATATGGAGCCAGTAGCAAACACAGTGGTAGCACCGGAGTGCACCTTGAAATAAGCAATGCCTGCGCATGACTAAAATAAAGAACTGAATAGTCAGAAAATGATGAGCTAAAGAATATATTTAACCATAGAGACTTTCCATAGAGGCAGCAAGATAATTGAAACAAAGAACAGAAGGCGAGGAAGACAAAGAGACTTTACAAGAAATATGAAAGTAGACTGAAGGGACATAATGAAGTGGGGCGACGAATGAAACTGTTGGATCTGTTGTAATATATAGGTCGTATGATCATAAAAGTCGTGAAGATCAATAAAATATTAGAAACAATGGGTATCAGGGGAATCCCATAAAAAAAGGGAATATTAGACTTAGCATACAGAGATGATTAAAGCGCCCCCCCCTATACATACCTTTTATAAACAGTATAGCTTAGATAAGATTAAAGCCGAATGAATGCAAAAAATAGTACCCATCGGATCGAAGGAAAGTTTTTTTAATTATTCAAATTCTATCCGGTTACACGCGGATTTTAGAGATATTTTCTGATGTTTCCAAGACACTAAGCAATCGACAAGCAAAGGAATTACACAGTTTGAAAAGCCATAATTAAAACATAAATAGGGATATGGAATGTAGGGTATTCCGTGAAAGACAGAGAATCTAAAGTTAGGTTATCTCGCCTAACCGAAAAAAAGTCAATAGCATACCCTATCGAGGTCATAACAAGACTGTCCCTGCCAGCACAAGTTTGTGAATATAGGAGGGTGGGTGCAGGAGCGAAGAGGAGTGCATGATGGAATAACGAGGTAGAGCAGAAGAAAAAGCTAGCATATGAGAGGTTTTTACAAAAGACATTTAAGGAGGTTGGAGTATATGGAGAGTAAGAAAGTGTTAAGTGAGTTGTGAGGGAGAGTAAAAGGAGAGCAAATGAGAAAGTGAGTGAGGTTTTGTCAACAAATTTTGATGAAAACAAGAAAAAAGTTTAGGAGTAAGATTAATAAGCTGAGAAAGCCTAGTGAATGAATGGATCTAACAGCTAAAAACGAAAGAGGGTAGTTATTAGATGGAGAGGTGGCGGTATTGGAAACATAAAGGGAATGTTTTGAGCTGCTAAATGTTGATGAAGAGATGGAGGCAGTGCTTTCATGCATTAGCCAGAGAGGTTATATAACATCTTTTAGACACATATGCAACACTTGGGTATCTTTATTGAGGAAACGTTTCGCCACACAGTGGCTTCATCAGCCCAATACAAAGTAGAAAGTTGTAAAGAGAGGAGTAGTTTGAGGTAATCAGTCCCTCGGCCTGGAGTCGATGTGTTCAGTCCATCAATCTTGTAGTAAGTACAGCATAGGGCAAAATAAGTTGCTTATATACTGTAGACAGGTGAGGCGAAGCAGGAGGAGGCGGGGTCATAGTGGTACCATCCACTAGTCGAAGTAGGTCTTCGTCCAAAGGTTGGACAAGTGTTGAAGAATTCGTTTGTATCAAGATCCCAAGATCTTCAACACTTGTCCAACCTTTGGACGAAAACCTACTTCGACTAGTGGATGGTACCACTATGACCCCGCCTCCTCCTGCTTCGCCTCACCTGTCTACAGTATATAAGCAACTTATTTTGCCCTATGCTGTACTTATTACAAGATTGATGGACTGAACACATCGACTCCAGGCCGAGGGACTGATTACTTCAAACTCCTCCTCTCTTTACAACTTTCTACTTTGTATTGGACTGATGAAGCCACTGTGTGGCGAAACGTTTCCTCAATAAAGATACCCAAGTGTTGCATGTGTCTAATTTATCAACTTGTCGGTTCTCTGAACCATTCATCTACAACATCTTTTAGGAGTGAGGAAGAGCCAGATGTGAGTGTAGGGGTAGAATGAAATGGGGTAAAGCAGCTGGGATTGATGGGATAAAAACAGAAATGTTAAAAGCAGATGGGGATACAGTTTTGGATTGGTTGGTGCTTTTATTTAATAAATGTATGGAAGAGGGTAAGGTAACTTTGGACTGGCAGAGAGCGTGAATAGTTCCTTTGTATAAAGGAAAAGGGGACAAAGGAGAATGTACAAATTATTGGGGAATAAGCATGTTGAGTATACCTGGTAAAGTATATGGTAGAGTTATTATTGAAAGAATTAAGATTAAGATGGAGAGCAGGATCGCAGATGATCAAAGAGGCTTTAGGAAGGGTAAGAGGGTGTATAGACCAAGTGTTTACAGCGAAACATATAGGTGAATATAATTTAAATAAGGGTAGAAAGGTTTTTGTTGCATTTATGGATTTGGAAAAGGCGTATGATACGGTAGATAGGGGGCAATGTGGCAAATGTTGGAAATGCATGAAATACTAGGTAGGTTACTGAAAGCAGTGAAGAGTTTTGACGAGGATAATGAGGTTCAGGTTAGAGTATATAGGACGGAGGGAGATTATTTTTCAGTAAAAGTAGGCCTTAGACAGGGATGTGTGATGTCACCATGATTATCCAATATATTTATAGATGGGGCTATAAGAGAAGTGAACGATCGAGTGTTGGCTTAAAAGATAAAGAATCTAACATAAGGTGGGAGTTGTCACAGATGTTTTTTACTGAAGACACTGTACTTTTGGGAGATTCTAAAGAAAAGTTGCAGAGGTTGGTGGACAAGTTTGGTAAGGTATGTAAAAGAGGGAAATTAAAAGTGAACGTAAGAAAGAGTAAGGTGATGAGGATAACAAAAAATTAGGTAATGAAAGATTGGATATCAGATTGGAGGGAGGGAATATGGAGGAAGTGAATGTATTCAGATATTTGGGAGTGGACTTGTCAGCAATTGGATCTATGAAAGACGAGGTGAATAAATCATAGAACTGATGAGGGAAAAAAGGGGAGTGGTGCACTAAGGAGTCTGTGGAAACAAAGAACATTATCCATGAAGCAAAGAGGGAAATGTATGAAAGTATAGTTATACCAACTCTCTTATATGGGTGTGAAGAATGGGTGGCGAATGTTGCAACAAGAAGGCTAGTCAATGGAGACGTCGTGTGTGCGGGCAATGTGATGTGTGAATGTAATGCAGAGAATCCGAAGTTTGAAAATTAAGAGGAGGTGCTGGGTTACTAAAAGTATTATCCCGAGGGCTGAGGAGGGGTTGTTGAAATGGTTCGGACATTTAGAAGTTGGAATGAAATAGAATGACTTGGAGAGCGTATAAATCTGTTGTGGAAGGAAGGCGGGATGAGGGTGTACTCACCTAATTGTTGTTGCAGGGGTCGAGACTCAGCTCCTGGCCCCGCCTCTTCGCTGTCCGCTACTGGGTCTCTGCTCTCCCTGCTCCATGAGCTTTATCATACCTTGTCTTAAAACTATGTATGGTTCCTGCCTCCACTATATCTTTCTCTAGACTATTCCACTTCCTGACTACTCTATGGCTGAAGAAATGCTTCCTAACATCCCGTTGACTCATCTGAGTCTTCAGCTTCCAGTTGTGTCCCCTTGTTTCTGTGTTCCCTCTGGAACATCCTGTCACTGTCTACCTTGTCGATTCCCCGAAGTATTTTGTATGTCGTTATCATGTCTCCTCTGACCCTTCTTTCCTCCAGTGTTGTTAGTCCTATTTCCCTCAACCTGTACTCACCTAGTTGTGGTTGCAGGGGTCGAGTCACGGCTCCTGGCCCCGCCTCTTCACTGGCCGCTACTGGGTCACTCTCCCTGCGCCATGAGCTTTATCATACCTCTTCTTAAAGCTATGTATGGACCCTGCCTCCACTACATCGCTTCCCAAACTATTCCACTTCCCGACCACTCTGTGACTGAAGAAATACTTCCTAACATCTCTGTGATTCATCTGAGTCTTCAACTTCTAACTGTGTCCCCTTGTTGCTGTGTCCCATCTCTGGAACATTCTGTCTTTGTCCACCTTGTCAATTCCTCTCAGTATCTTATATGTCGTTATCATGTCCCCCCTATCTCTCCTGTCCTCCAGTGTCGTCAGGTCGATTTCCCTTAACCTCTCCTCGTAGGACATACCCCTTAGCTCCGGGACTAGTCTTGTTGCAAACCTTTGCACTTTCTCTAGCTTCTTTACGTGCTTGGCTAGGTGTGGGTTCCAAACTGGTGCTGCATACTCCAGTATGGGCCTAACGTACACAGTGTACAGGGTCCTGAAAGATTCTTTATTAAAATATCGGAATGCTGTTCTTAGGTTTGCTAGGCGCCCATATGCTGCAGCAGTTATTTGGTTGATGTGCGCCTCAGGAGATGTGCCTGGTGTTATACTCACTCCAAGATCTTTTTCCTTGATTGAGGTTTGTAGTCTCTGGCCCCCTAGACTGTACTCCGTCTGCGGTCTTCTTTGCCCTTCCCCAATCTTCATGACTTTGCACTTGGTGGGGTTGAACTCCAGGAGCCAATTGCTGGACCAGGCTTGCAGCCTGTCCAGATCCCTTTGTAGTTCTGCCTGATCCTCGTCCGATTGAATTCTTCTCATCAACTTCGCATCATCTGCAAACAGGGACACTTCAGAGTCTATTCCTTCTGTCATGTCGTTCACAAATACCAGAAACAGCACCGGTCTTAGGACTGACCCCTGTGGAACCCCACTCGTCACCGGCGCCCACTCTGACACCTCGCCACGTACCATGACTCGCTGCTGTCTTCCTGACAGGTATTCCCTGATCCACTGTAGTGCCTTCCCTGTTACCCCTGCCTGGTCCTCCAGCTTCTGCACTAATCTCTTGTGTGGAACTGTGTCAAACGCCTTCTTACAGTCCAAGAATATGCAATCTACTCACCCCTCTCTCTCTTGTCTTACTGCTGTCACCCTGTCGTAGAACTCCAGTAGGTTTGTGACACAGGATTTCCCGTCCCTGAAACCGTGTTGGCCGTCGTTGATGAGATCATTCCTTTCTAGGTGCTCCACCACTCTTCTCCTGATTATCTTCTCCATGATCTTGCATACTATACATGTCAGTGACACTGGTCTGTAGTTTAGTGCTACGTTCCTGTCTCTTTTTTTAAAAATTGGAACTACATTTGCTGTCTTCCATACCTCAGGTAGTTGCCCTGTTTCGATAGATGTGTTGAAGATTGTTGTTAAGGGTACACACAGCTCCTCTGCTCCCTCTCTCAGGACCCATGGTGAGATGTTATCCGGCCCCATCGCCTTTGAGGTATCTAGCTCGCTTAGTAGCCTCTTCCCTTCCTCCTCAGTTGTGTGTATTGTGCCCAGCACCTGATGGTGTACCCTACCTCTCCTCCTTTCTGGAGGCCCCTCTATCTCCTCTGTGAACACCTCTTTCAATCTCTGGTTGAGCTCCTCACACACTGTGTGTGTGTGTGTGTGTGTGTGTGTGTAAGACAAGCCACGGTGGGTGGAAATCTTTAGCTCAAGTACTTTCACACTTCTCAGTGCGTCATCAGGAGCTATGCAATATTGCAAGGCAGCAACTGAAGCAGGGAAAGTTTTCTCAGAGTAGCGCAGTGCGGGAGTGTCACCGGCCACAACTTCTCTCAGAATGAGAACCTTAGAAAACTTACCTCCTTATTATAACAAACACAATTTAATTTAGCCTAATCCAACTAAATATATTTTAGATAAGTTTACAATAATTTAATAAACACAATGAAATATATTTTTTTCGTTAGGTTCAGAATGATTTTTGCGAAAGTACTGCATACACAAATTTTAGCTTGCCTTATTCGGCAAGAAGAGCGTTGCTATTTAAGCCAAAATCGCAAGTATTACCTGTTCGGCACGACATATACATGAAGGGTTGGGGTGCATGACTGAAAAAAAACTGATATTAGGGGGTGCACGACATTTGGTTGAGATCTACTATCTTAAGCCACAGTAAAATATTGACCTTCATTAAGAGGCTGGATGCCTTTTGTCACTTTTATAAAGCAATTCCATATTTATCTTTCATGCAATAAAGAAATCTTGCGAGTCTTCAAAGTTTCCACACTGGTGTAACCCACTAAGGAGACTGAAATTGTTATTAGAGTATATGTGCCAAATTTGCCGATTTTATTTTTAACATTATATGGTATATATTTTACCGTGAAATAACATGATGGGTTTGTCTCTGTTGGGCGAATTCACTCTTTAGTGTCTGATGCATTTTATGGAAATTATGATACCTTATAGTTTAGGTTGTGTAGGTGCAAATTACCCAGTTTACTAATATGGTTATTAAACCTGTAAATACTGTGTGAAAACTGGTGAATGAGTCTTCTAATCGACTTCAAACTTTCTAAGCTATGTATCTTATTGGAAGGTCAGAACCGGGTTATAGGTGCCAATTTGCCATTTTTATTGAAGAAATTACGATATTAATTGTCATGCGATAACCTCTTAATGTTTCCCATTACTTTAAAATCTTCTCGGCTAAAATTTAAATGCTATTTAAACGCGTGGTTCACTCAGCAGTGTGTATTGAGATAGAGGAGGCCTGGCTTATGAGATATGGGAATGTCTTTGATTACGCAGTAGCCGAAGCACATCTTATTTGTGTAAGAGTCCTTTATTCATCTTTTCTACGATGGATGGGACTTACAATCTACTAATTCTGAGCTGGTGTAAGAAGCCTTGCCAATGCATTTTGATTCACCCGTGACTGAACCTGTTCTTTCAATTGTAAGCTGTATTCGCTACTACTAAGCTACGATGGGGCCTGTGTTGTAGACTGCTGCATCTCTAGATACATGCAGTTTACTTAGAGGTTTCATCTTCTGAAGCCTGCAAGAGTTGCAGTATATTGTGAAGCCACACAATGGAGCGTCACTGGGTGATGAATGCTGACAGAAAAAAATTGTGTGCGATTTGGTGTGAGGAACTAATGTGTTAATGGAGAAGTCAAAAATGGAGGTGGACGAAAGAGGATAAATGTGATGAACATTTTCGCTATCATTTTGAAGTAAGTTTTGAACTCGGGTCAGAGAAGGTCTCGGGGAATTTTTCCAGTTTGAGAAAGAACACTTGACAACTGTGGTGGATTAACAATGAAGCAAAAAACGCAGCTGACCCAGGGCTCCGTAGTTTGAAGAATTCTAAGCATCAATTTTATTAGAATAAAATGCTTTAATGTTTCATTATTTTCAAATTAATTTAGTTTGATATTATTATGAATGTTTTGAGCGATAATAAGCAGAAATGGATATTATATATATATATATATATATATATATATATATATATATATATATATATATATATATATATTACCCCTATTAACCATAATTTTTAAAGGGGTGGACCGGTAAGCCAGCGGAAGGCCTCGATCCGATGACCAAAAGCTCCAGCTGCGGGTCATCATATGACTAAGACCCGCTTCAGGAAACACTTGTCCTGTTTCCTGACAAACCTTAACCAAACCATCTTCTGATCAGAAATAAGACACATGACTATTTGCTTATCCAAGGTTAAATCAGCTAAATGTTTTTTTTCATGTGCCTATTACATCTGTGCACTAAAGACCATTGTTAAATATATGAGTCTTATGTACACTAAGTTCACTCTTAAAAGCTGGTGAATCTTAGAGAGAAGGTTGGAATAATTTTCACCTGTTTAGGTTACAATTTGCTTTCTTGGAAGAAATTGGAAAAGTTGAAATGCTGCTTTTCATTCGATAATTTCCGAGTGTCGCATCTGATTAACTTAAACCCTTTCCATGTTGATAACTTGTTAAAGCAAGCTCTGACAGAGAGAGAGAGAGAGAGAGAGAGAGAGAGAGAGAGAGAGAGAGAGAGCTAAAATAAAATAAAAGTGTATCAGTTGCACTTCTCAAGCTCCATTCCCTGTCATAAGTTTACTCTCGCACCACACTCTGTCATCCGTCACTCACCACACTACACCCTATCATCCGTCACTCTCAACACCACATCTGGTTATCCGTCACTCTCTACACTACACCCAGTCATCCGTTACTCTTAATACCACACCCAGTCATCCGTCACTCTCAACATCACACCCGCCGCACCGGCAGGGTGAGAACAGTGAGCTGTGTAATCGGAGCAAGTTGGCGGGCGGCCGGGCAGGCAGGCACGGTTTTTGCGGCCGGGCACGGCTTTTGCGAGCGGACACGGCTTTTGCGGGCGGGAATGGCTTCGGTGGGAGAGGACTGTCTTAATCTAGCTAGAACGCGCTTGGGCGAGACGATGGACGGACGAGCAAATGGAAGGGCAGGCAAACAGGTAGTCAGACAAAACAGGTAAACTGGCAAAACGGCAGGCAAACGGACATGCAGATAGGCAAACAAGCAGGCAGATAGGCAAACAAGCAGGCAGATAAACAGGCAGGCGAGCAGGCAGGCAAAGGTCCTTAGAAGGAAGACAGGCTCCTCGAGGGGTTTGCTCATTTGCATGCGTGGTCTTGACCTGTTCACCTTGCACAAGTGGGTCACAACCATTTAGCTGCTTGTACACATGATTTCAGGGCAAATAAATGACTAATGTAAATTTTACTTATGCTAAAGTTTACGAACAGTTCTCATGGAAGAATAAGTTACGATGCCGGCGGCAGGAACAACTGACAACTAACCCACACGTTAAAACTGGAAACTAGATTATTTTTTCGGTTCTTTCTGGACTATTTCAAGTTCCTCTGGTATGAAAAAAAAACATCGTTGTATTCGGTTATTGATAATTAAATTATTACAGTCGAAACAGACACTAAACTCTTACGAAAATATCAGTTACTTTAGGAAATATATGGCGGCAGCTGGTGTGGAATATAATAGTGGAGAACGGTGTATGTAACACGTAGAGAACATGACAGGCAGGATGATACAGTCCACAACACTACTTATTCAGTGTCTCCGCGGCTTGTACCGTAACGTCGGCCCATCACTCACTGTGTCTGCAACACCAAGTCTCCAAACTTTCGCCATTAGCACAGTGTTTCAAGCCCACGCCACTTGCACTGAATTATCCACAAGAGTTCAGCGCTGCACATAAAGTATGCATCTAAGACTATGTGTATATCGTCAAACTTGAACGTCGTGCGTGAGGACGCTAACGCAGAGGGACAAAGATACAGACATCAAATCAAGAAACAGGTGGGAATTGAACCCCATTTCCTTATTTGTTAGTAATAGTGTTATTACGATTTCGTGAGTCATACAGACATCATTGCCAGAACGTTAGCTACTCGTTTATTATTCGTACCACCGGCTGTGCTCTACCACTGTACCACCAGCAGTACTCTACCACTGTACCATCAGCAGTACTCTACCACTGAACCACCAGCAGTACTCTACCACTGTACCACCAGCAGTACTCTACCACTGTACCACCAGCAGTACTCTACCACTGTACCACCAGCAGTACTCTACCACTGTACCACCAGCAGTACTCTACCACTGTACCACCAGCAGTACTCTACCACTGTACCACCAGCAGTACTCCACCACTGTACCACCAGCAGTACTCTACCACTGTACCACCAGCAGTACTCTACCACTGTACCACCAGCAGTACTCTACCACTGTACCACCAGCAGTACTCCACTACTGTACCACCAGCAGTACTCCACCACTGTACCACCAGCAGTACTCTACCACTGTACCACCATCAGTACTCTTTTTACGCAGATCAATTTTACAGGTTAAGATATGTTAAATCTACCTCAGGTCATTTCCAAGCCCAGTCCTATCTACGGTATACTACCACCAGGGCCATGGGATGCCACCCAAGGCATTTGTGCCGCCTAAGGGGCTAGTTTATTGTACACGCCATGCTTATCCTATGAGCTGTGGCGCAAAAATCATGATTACAGAGTTTACAATGGATCTTTGTGAAACCCCACTGATACGAAATATTAGTCATTTCATATTTTACAATTACTTCATATAGTTAGTGTACACAATACAATACGGAATACTATCTGAAAAAAATTAAACCTTATTACTACTAAAAAACATTGGTCGTAATTGGTTGCCATCTCCTCTATAAAAATAATTAATTCATCTCGTCAGTGCAAAATGTGGATATAACCTCAAGATTTCAGATATCTTATCATTAACAATGAGGTTTTGTCATATCCTGTAAGGTTTGCATGGAGGTGTCTCTGTAAGGTTGGATGTTTGGACTTCAAGATATTATATAATGCTCCAATGTATGGCCTGTCCACACTTTGCATTTTATGTCATTGACATCTCCATACAAACCGTACTGCCAGAGATACTTACAGCCTAGACTTACTTTACTAGTGACAGCATCGTACTATCTACTGATCTTGTTAATTTCTTTAGAGATATGTTTAACTTTACATTTCATTATGATGGATCTGCTGGTTCTTGTCTGTACTGTTCTACTTTAATTAAGCTCGTTTGTTATATTCTTTCTGACAATGTTTTCCCCACAACAGTCGACTAAAACCCAGGTACCTACTTACTGCTAGGTGAACAAGCCCTACGTTTCCTCCCATGCCGGGGATCGAACTACGGACACTCAGTATGTGAACCGAATGCGTTGCCAACCGAGCTACGAGGGCATCCCTCTACCCTCAGCTCAAATTGCTGAATCACTTTAAAGTGTGCATAATTTGCATAACAATTTACCTCTGTCGTCCCATATTTGCATAGTTCTTAAGAGCCAGAGCTGAAGGAAATGATTTATACAGCTATTAACTAAACCAAACAAAATTAGTTCCGAAAAAAAGCAAATTGGGACATCGTTCCGCTCTGTGTACAGCTTTGTCATGACTTGATAAGCTCTACACAAAGCGTCCCAATAAGATCTTATTCTGCAATATGTGTATTTTCTTCGATATTGTCTGCAGTGAAGCGAGGTGACTCGATGCTGCTGAAGGGTTCTTAATCTAAAGAACTGAAGCAACCTTTTTTGTATACAACTTAATTGCCTTTAATTCCTCAGACGCTGCATGACCCCACCGGGTTAAGCTCTTAACCGTGAATATAATAATACAAGAACATTAGAATTTTTTTTTTTTTTTATGTAAGAGAATCAAATTGTGATAGACTTGCAGAGAAAGGGTAATTGCAGTGGTGGTGGTTGGTGGTGGTGGTTGTTGGTGGTGGTGGTGGTGGTTGGTGGCAGTGGTGGTTGTGCTTTTCACTAACCCCAGTGCTTCTGTTGCAGGCTTGCAGTATTGGGTTGTGCTATAAGGCAACGTCCAGTAATAATGACTATTAATTATCGCTATGCACACAAATTATACAAGGATTGTCAACACAAGCCCCTGGCTGTCTTCAAGCAGGCACTGGACAGGCACCTAAAGTCGGTACCTGACCAGCCGGGCTGTGGTTCGTACGTTGGACTGCGTGCGGCCAGTATTAACAGCCTGGTTGATCAGGCTCTGATCCAGCATGAGGCCTGGTCACGGACCGGGCCGCAGGGGCGTTGACCCCTGGAACTCTCTCCAGGTATACTCCAGGTATACAAGCCACATCAGAAACAATCATTTACGATATGCACCAGCTGATGGCCTAAGAATCTAACTGGGTGGATGATTACCCAAAGTAATCAAACTCTTCTCTGAGGAGTCAAAATAGCACAGTACACCTAACGGTCACCAGACAATTTGGGATTGTATACTACCAGTAGAAGCTCTGGTTACTGTGCTCACAGCCGGAAAAGATGACCGCAGGATTGTAATTTGTCTTGTGCACTACGAAAAAATACTGTCCATCAATATTCGGCTCATCAACCCCACATTATTATAATCATGAGGGAGCGCTAAACTCGTAGGATTATACAGCGCCTGTGGGGAAAAGGAGAATGGAAGGCATTCAGGCTAAATTCAGGGAACATCAACCCCACAACATAACCCCTCAGAACACTTATAAAGTTGGTGTCCCACAACAATCATCTTGTGAGTTAGATGCCACCATAACATGGCAATAAAAGATGAAGGGATTGTCTTCCTCTTCTCTACCCACTTCAGATGAGAGATTTTTTCTTTTTATAGTCTGCTGACAAAGCGGCATTGTTTATTGCGCACTCCATATCTATTCTGTGGATGGTAGCGTAGGAGCATATGGATACACAAAAAAGCGTAAAAACTAACCTCCAAAAGAGTTAACAGGAGAACATCTGGATTTACATCTGTGATTTGTCTTATCTGTTGCAAGCAAATTTTTAATGTTTCATTAATATGTATGGTATCCTATTTTTATTAACAAGATACCGTGACATTATACCGTCTAAGTTTATATTCCTCAAAAAGTAGAAACGAAGCAAGATAGTGACACGTGGGTTGACTACATATTTTGCATTTAGTTTGAACATCTGTGCGTCTGCCAAACTGCCAGAAGTACTTGTAACCAAGCCTAAGCTTGACTTGGTTGCTCCATAAATATTTCTACGTTCATGTTATAGTGAGTGATGGATCTACTCGGGCTTCTATCTGTATTCCTATGACATTCTCTTTCATTATTTACTTCTCTCCAAACATTATTCCTAATGCTAGACACAGATATACCAGTTATATTCTACATTTTCCTTCAGGAAACAACAAAATACCTTTCATACGTGGACTGCTTATAGAGTCAAACGCAATGTTCGCGGTTCTCACAGAAACCCACATAAAGGATCACTTTGACAATGAAATATGGATCCCGGGTTATAACCTATACAGCTGCGACAGAGTGAACAAGCAAAAGGAAGGGGGAGGGGGTTGGCTGTATGTCACAGTCACTGATATGCTTGGAACTACTAAACGCCTCAAATGATGTAGTTGAAGTTTTGGCAGTAAAGATCGAGAACCAAAACCTGGTCATTGTGGTTGTATACAAGCCCCCAGTTGCAACGTTCCAACAATTCCAGGCACAGCTTTTGAAAATAGACCAGTTTGAAAAATCTTCCAGCTCCTACCCCAAACATCTTGCTCCTGGGGGATTTCAACCTAAGGCACCTAAAATGGAGGAATGTAGCAAATAATGCTGAAGCAGAGATAACCCCAGGAGGCAGCTCAAATGAAAACTCACACATACACGAGCTTTTAAATCTCTGCACCAAATTCACCATAAACCAGCAAATAATAGAGCCTACAAGATTGGAGAATACACCGGACCTCATCTTCACTAACAATGATGATCTGATACGAAATATTACCATATCAAAAATAATATACTCAGATCACAACACAATAGCGGTTCAGACATGTATGCGCGGGGCCCCAGACCAACAAAATGTGATCAGTCACGAGGGAGCCTTCACCAAATTCAACTTCAATAACAAAACCATAAGGTGGGACCAAGTTAACTAGGTCCTAAATGATATAAACTGGTTAGATATCCTAAGCAACACGGATCCAAACCTATGTCTAGAACAAATTAACTCTGTGGCACTCGAGGTATGCTCAAGACATATTCCTTTAAGGAAAAGGAAAAGAAGATGTAAACTAGAAAGAGAAAGGCACTCCCTATACAGGCGAAGGCAAAGAATAACAGAGCGGCTAAAAGAGGCAAATATATCTGTAATACGAAGGGAGGCACTGGTCAGAGAAACGCGGGAAGAACGAAAAGCCATAAATGAAATTGAAAGAAACCCAAAATATTTATTTTCTTATGCCAAATCTAAGTCGAGAACAACATCCAGTATTGGGCCCCAACTTAGACAAGATGGGTCCTACACAGATGACACCAAGGAAATGAGTGAGCTACTCAAGTCCCAATATGACTCGGTTTTTAGAGTGAGCCGCTAACCAGACTGAGAGTCGAAGACCTAAATGATTTTTTTATGAGTGAAACACAGAATTTGGTATACTCAAACCCATCTGATATTATCCTGAAGCCAAATGACTTCGAAAAGGCGATAAATGACATGCCCATGCACTCTGCTCCAGGCCACACTCATGTAACTCCGTGTTCATCAAAAACTGCTTTTAACATCCTATGGAGAGGGAGCATGGACACGGGTCGTCACACAGCTGCTAAAAACAAGACATAGCCCCACTCCACAAAAGGGGGAGTAAAGCAATATGTTAAGCAAGGAGAGAAATCACGCTGGCTTCAGCATTTCAGGGATAGAACGAGGGTAGAGCGCAGTACACAGCTCAGATTGCTTAATAGCAAAGAACTACAGACTGATAGCGCTAACATCTCATATCATAGAAATCCTTGAAAGGGTTATAAGAAGCAAGATCGCCACTCATCTAGATACCCATCAGTTACACAACCCAGGGCAACATGGGTTTAGAGCAGGTCGCTCCTGCCTGTCCCAACTACTGGACCACTATGACAAGGTCCTGGATGCTATAGAAGACAAACAAAACGCAGATGTAGTATACACAGACTTTGCAAAAGCCTTTGACAAGTGTGACCATGGTGTAGTAGTGCACACAATGCGTGATAAAGGAATAACAGGAAAAGTTGGTAGATGGATCAATAATTTCCTAACAAACAGAACACAAATAATATTAGTAAACAGAGTAAAGTCTGAGGCGGCTACTGTGAAAAGCTCTGTTCCACAAGGCACAGTACTCGCTCCCATCCTGTTTCTCATCCTCATATTTGACATAGACTGGGATGTAAGCCACAGCACCGTGTCTTCCTTTGCAGATGACACTCGAATTTGCATGACAGTGTCCTCCTTTGAAGACACTGCAAGATTCCAGGCGGACATCAACCAAATCTTTAAATGGGCCACACAAAACAATATGAAGTTTAATGATGAGAAATTTCAATTACTTCGATATGGAAAACGTGATAAAATTAAAACTATATCGGAGTATAAAACAAATTCCAACCATACAATAGAACGAAAAACTAATGTAAAAGACCTAGGAGTGATAATGTCAGGGGATCTCACTTTCAAAGACCACAACATTGCATCAATCGCATCTGCTAGAAAAATTACTGGATGGCTAATGAGAACCTCTAGGGATGCCAAGCCCATGACGACACTCTTCAGGTAGCTTGTTCTATCTAGGCTGGAATATTGCTGCACACTAACAGCACCTTTCAAGGCAGGTAAAATTGCTGACCTAGAAAATGTACAGAGAATTTTCACGGCACACATAACTGCGATAAAACACCTCAATTACTGGGAATGCTGACGTTCCTCAACCTGTATTCCCTAGAACGCAAGCGGGAGAGATACATGATTATATACACTTGGAAAATCCTAGTACCAAACTTGCACACGGAAGTCACTCCCTATGAAAGCAAAACACTCAGCAGACGATGCAACATCCCCCCAATGAAAAGCAGGTGCGCCTGACACAATAAGTGTCAGGGGCCCAAGATTGTTCAACTGCCTCCCAGCATACATAAGGGGGATTACCGACAGACCCCTGTCTGTCTTCAAGAAGGCGCTGGACAGGCACTTAAAGTCAGTACCTGACCAGCCGGGCTGTGGTTCGTACGTCGGGTTGCGTGCGGCCAACAGTAACAGCCTGGTTGATCAGGCCCTGATCCACCATGAGGCTTGGTCACAGACCGGACCGCGGGAGCGTTGACCCCTGAAACCCTCTCCAAGTATACTCAGGGTAATTTAGGAACTTTATCATGTAGGAATAATTCAGTGTGATGGAATCCATAAGAATTATACATGAAGTTTCTTTCAATGAGCATCATGTTAAACTCATTATGTGGATCAAGTGCCTTCAGTGATGACATAGAATCGGTAATAATCAAGGAGTCAAGCTCAGTGTCATAGTTAACTTTAGTGTCATTATTGTGACAAACAATTCCGTTTGCAGTGTCGATGCCCAGATTTTAAATGCCTAACTGAATAAAGTTGCAATAATGCTTAACTAGGAATATAAACTACAGAATAACTATTCTGATTAGACTGTTGAAAAAACAACTTCAGTAGGGCCCCACTTATACGGAAGGTTAGGTTCCAGTCTACCACTGGAAAGCGGACATCGCCGGAAAGCAGAACGCCATTTTTTCCACTTATAAATGCATATAAATGCCAGATAACAATTTTACACTAACACATATTAAGCTAACAATAGAACTAGGCATTAAAAACAATAAAAAGTATAATACACACACAGTACACTCATCACTTACCTTAAAATATTTGTAGTCTTAAATGTAGCCTGCCTGCAAATCAATTTAAGGCCCTACTCAGAAATCACCTCATCACCCAAAATTATTCAGACAAACACTTTACTTAATACCTACCAGTTACTCAAAAGCTACTCAAAAAACTTTTAAATCATTTAAGACTGCCCAACTATTTGATAATTTACTTCGAATTTAAAATTGTTTCAATTTCATTATTGTATATTGCTGATGATTGCTCAACCATTTACTCATTACTTCAAACTTATAAGTGTTTCAATCTCATTGTTTTAAAATGTACTAAATTGTAATACTTCATATTGTAAATTGTTTTAACTTGTTCTAAATTGTAATATACTGTACTTTTTATAAACCTATATCAAAACTGCAATTATTCTATACTGAACTGCTCTACTAGACTTATTACAGCCATATAGCATTACCTAATAAAGTACTCAATTCTCTTACACTCATTGTAACTCATCTAATGATCATATGAACTGTTATTGCCTTATTAATCTTAAGTTAATTTTAAGTTTGCTTGAAATACTCTGCATACAAAGGGGCTTTTGGCATGTACACCCAACTATTATACTCCTAAGTTAATTTTAAGTTTGCTTGAAATGTTCTGCATACAAAGGGGCTTTTGGCATGTACACCCAACTATTATACTACTTTGTACAACCATGTATTATGTCAAAATAAAAATTATTATTATTATTATAGGGTGAGAGGTGAGGAGTATTTATTTGTAGAAAGTTAGGTGTGGGAGGTATGGTAGACACCCAGGCCAGGCCACCCCACCCACACGTAATATACTACGACATTAGAGCGCCCCAGAGCGATAAAATGTAGGGTGAGAGGTGAGCAAACGAGGTAAAACGAATAAACGAGAGAGAACGAGCTAATGAGAGAGGAGAGAGACGAGAAGTATGTAAACAGACAAATGCGTCTGGTTATGGTCGATACACGTTCATCTACACGTAACATCTCATATTTATGTTAATTTATTCTACTGTGGGATGTACGTATTTATCATGTTTATGTTACGTAGCGTGTTTATTATATAATTTCGAAAAAAATATCATAACTGGATTAATAAAAATGTTTATATTAACGTAATATACGACATTTAATGCGCCCCAGTGATTATTAGTATTATTAATATGGCGTCAAGACTAATAAGACACTCTTAGTGATTTTAATGTGTACCTGCACACCAGTTTGGGACCTAGTAACTAGGCCCCAAATGGATTAACAGCCACACATCTGAATTTATATCTACAATTGTCCTATCTGTTGTAAGCAAATCAAGTATATCTGCTAAAATGTCAGATATTTTGTTTCCATTAATAAGATACCTTGACGTATCACACAGGTTATTATACTATCCCTATATTCTTAGTTCATTCATTCAGAGACTCACAAGTAAGGACCCACTAGGGGCGAGGGGGAAGTGGGGACAGACGAAGAATAGCCGGTGAGAGGAAGAACTGCAGTCGAAGAGAAAGAGTCAGGACTAAACCCAACCGTTTGTGGGGTAAACCCCGTATTAAATATATATTCTTAGCAAGTTAAGAATCTTAACAGTGACATGACCATAAGACTGACCACATACTTTGAATTTAGTTTGAACATCATCGTACCAAACTGTCAAGAGGTACGTACTTGTAACCAAGCTTAAGCCAGACTACTACTACAATTTAGTCAATCTGTTCACGTTCATGTTTTCATAATGATAGATAGATCTACTTAAGCTTCTATAACTGCATTCCAATGATATTGTTTCATTATTTATTTCTCTCCTATTATTACTAATGCTAGACACAGATATACGTACCAAGGTTATATTTTACATTTCTTTTGCAAATTTAGGTGTAGGAAGTATGGTAGCCACCAAGGCCAGGCCACCCCACCCACACGTAATATACTACGACATTTATCATCAAGGGGTAATTCACTGCGTGATGGAATCCATAAAAATTGTAAATTCATTCCATTTTCTCTGATTTTCGAGTATTTGTACCTGGCTTCTCCAATGAGCGTGTTGTTAATATCATTATGCGTATCAAGTGCCCTCAATATGACAAAGAATTAGTAATAATCATAGTCAAGAACAGTGTCATAAGTTAACTTTAGTGCCATTAGGATGACAAACAATTCAGTTTGCCGTGTAGACGTCCAGATGTTTATTTTTATGCCTAACTCAACAAGGTTGCTATACTTCTTACTTGAAGACCTGTCTCTGGGAGAACTTTTTTTTAGATGCATAACTCTACGGGAACTCACCGTCAAGTATCGCTTAGTGCTTACACACATATGCACCCGAATACATTTATGTACATGTATACATATGCACGTGTACCTACGCTAGCATATACATAAGCACACACATACAAATATACCAAACAGACAAGCATACATTCACATGTCTATCCATACACATGCATGTATATGCACATGAATATATAAACACAATCATGTATAATAAATAAATAAATATATATATATATATATATATATATATATATATATATATATATTATTATATATATATATATATATATATATATATATATATATATATATATATATATATATATATATATATATATATATATATATATATATATATATATATATATATATATAAATAATGTCGTACCGAATAGGTAAAACTGGTCAATTAGCAAGAACTCATTTAATATTAAGTCCTTTCTAAAATTTTTCTTATACGTTTAAATATATATATATACGTATATATATATATAGTAACTGGTCAATTACGAACTCATTTATTAATCCTTTCTAAAATTTTCTATATTAAATATATATATATATATATATATATATATATATATATATATATATATATATATATATATATATATATATGGGTGTGTGTATGCATGCAAAATTATACATCTATACATGTATACATATGTACATAAGCCAGTAGCTGAGACGACCCTGCAGCCACATATAGGCGAGTACATACATATGAACAGGTGGCTAAAGCTCTCGCTTCACGCACGGAGGGCCCGGGTTCAATTCCCGGCGGGGCGGAAACATTTCGAAGTGTTTCCTTACACACACACACACACACACACACACACACACACACATACAACAGGCCTAGTGTCTAATCGACATGTGCCTAGGACAAAATGGTAACTAACACTCGCATACATAAGAAAATAATATATAGATGTGAGGCAAAAGCATACATACTAAACTCACATGCATACTTATTTTAAATTTTACTGCGTTAAAATTTTATGACGACGCTTCACAGTTCCTTTGTGTGCACTGTTACTGATCTGGGCTTGCGGGGTTCCAGAATACATATGTACCTTCCTCGGATAGCAAAGCCGCCGAAACACATCTAGTTTCTTCTCCCTCTTCCTCTGAGATTGTTTAAGATTAATGTGCAATAATTTGAGAACGCCTCTTCTAATCGGCTTTAGACTTTCACTGTTGGTGTATCTTATTCGGAGGAAAGTTGTTATGGGGCTACGTTGGTTCCAGTTTTCCAATTTTATCTATTCAGATTGTGAAGCAATTTCTGTGACAGCTTGAGAACATGTCCCGTGGTAGGATTCAAACTTTCAATGTTGGTGTATACTACTTAGAAGGTTCTGATTGTCAATGCAGTGTGTAGGTGCCAAGTGGCTGATTATATTTTCATAATTGTTATATATATAGAGCCAAGGGCACTAGGTAATAAGGACAACAACGGAGATAGTGGAAGAACAGGTATGAGCAAGGAGGGAAAGGAGAAGAAAGGGGTTTCTAAAGGTTATATTTTGTCATTTTTCTAACATAACAGAAAAATGAGAACATTGGCTTAAATCTGATAACTGGAGAATGGCTCTTCGGATTAATTTCAAACTTTCAGCGTTGGTACTTTCACAAAGGAAGGTTCCCATTGTACCGGGGTTTGTAATAACTAATTTGCCAATTTCACTGAAAAAATATATATTGGTTTCTATGTGATAGCTAGAGAATGTCTCTCCTGATCACCTTCAAATATTCGGTGTTGAGGGTATGTTGCCTCAAGAAAGGGTTTGGATTTGTACCATGTAGGTTTCAATTTGCTAATTTTAGTATGAAAAATGTGATACTATTTTGGTAATTGGATTATTACGTAAGAATGTCTCATTATATGAGTTTGAGACTTAACACTGGTGTGTCCTTTAAAGAAGATTTAAATTAAAAACAATTAGTACTCAGTATTCTCTTTAAAAAAATAACTTAAATACTCGAGAACTTTTTTCATAAATCACAAAATAGTTGTATACACAGCCTCTTTACTGGTGGATTTCGGAACACTGCAAACAGTCCGGGCTGTTATAAGGACTACAAATGACAGACAGTTATTTTAACAGCCCAATTCCAGTAGTCTCTACCACTGGAAAGTGTTACACCTACAGCTCCTCATCTTGCCCTGTAGAAAACCCAGGTAACAAGCCCTGAGATGGAGGCCTTCAGGTAGCAGAGAAATAACTGATTCAGACTTCCATTTGCTTCATTCATCATCATTCAGTAAATATAAAATAGAAAAAAACAACTCAGACTTTCTGAACCCCTCAGACTCCTCACTGAACCTTTACGTCAGTCACCTTCACAATATACATAGCTTACAGATAAAAAAAATATAGACATACAGTACAATACGAAAATTAAACTACTTACACTACATACATAGACTGTTTCAGGTGTAGATAAAATTACATGAATCCCATTTCCATCTTATACGTACTTTATTTATATGCTAGCCATTCAAAAGTTTTTTCTTTAATCTAAATTTCAACACAATTTCTGCAATCAGAATATATATCATCTGTTTTGGTTTAGCGCTTCTTTTTTTATAATAATAATTTCATCTGTTTTAAACCATTATTTACTATGGTAAACATCACAAGACTCCGAAAGTCTCTCTCTGGAAGTTATGGCTAGGTCTTTTTATTTCACATTATTATGGGAAATCCTTTCATCATTGCCTTCCCTTTTAACATCTTTCTATATAAAAATGGTTATAATCATACCATCTTCCTGCGCTGTGAAAGACCAATATAAATGGTTATAATAACCATAATTTTTAAAGGGGTGGACCGGTAAGCCAACGGAAGGCCACGGTCAGATGACCAAACGCTCCAGCTGCGGGTCATCATATGACTAAGACCCGCGTCAGGAAACACTTGTCCAGTTGACTGACAAACCTAACTAACATCATCTTGTCGCTAGGATTAGGGACAGCAAGTGTCTCAGAAAATGAAGAGGAACATTTCTTCCCGAGGCAAAACATTATGACTCAGAAGACTAGAAGGAAACATGCTATAAAAAAAATACAGTTTACTGATAAAGAAAATTTTTAAACTTAATATGAGACCTGGACATTTAAAAGTATAAACCTGCTTTTATAAACCAATAATACTGTCCTGAAAATTCGATATTCACTCTAAAACTAGTTGAGCTAATCACCATCCTTTGCACAGTCACAGGTCATCCGCAAGATTTCAACAGGTCTTAATTAACCTGCAGTTTAATTAAGCAATACTATAAGCACCTCCCTATTGGTAGAGCGGGTATGCTTCATCCATTCTTTATTTGTTACAGGAAACTTGATCAGGGTGGTTCACACTGGGGTTTGGCCTCGCCCTGTTTTCACACTCATTAAAAAAAGTTCAAAGCTGGCCATTTTCCCGGTCACCTCGTCGCCGGTGTATTCCAAAATAGAAGCCTAAATCTTGTTTGCATTTAAAACATGTTGAAAACACAGGAGAGCATTTCTCTTGATCTTTCCATTTTTTCTCTCCAAGCTCCTACCTCATATTTCAACTATGCCACGTACTCATTATAAAAAAAACCGATGCTAATGTCTGTACACTTGTAGTGTGAGAAATTATGTAAGTGAATTTTTACAAGTACAATCTTGAATTAACCTTTCACCACATAACTGGGGGAAGCTCTGGCACATCTAAAACAGATAATACTTATAGAGATGAACCTCGGAGACATGTGGGACTTCAGTGACAATGGATCAAACACTGTCCCGGGTCACCACCTGGAAGACCCGGGGCGGGACAGAACCGGCGAACCCGCTACACATTATAATAAAAAAAGAAGCGCTAAACCCACTAGGGTCATAGTCCACCGTCTTAAAAAACTGTGACTTAGGGAATTTCTTGTATTAATAATTATACATTAGTGGTTCAATTATATGATGAATATGTCTTAACAAATTATGATCTTGCTGATATATCCTAACGTTTCCTATTGGCAGGCAACTAATATTAGTCAATAACTAGCTACCTTACCTGTTGTGTGTTTTGATACACATTGGGAGGCGAATATAAATTACTGTACTACACACGATGGTCAACATGTCTCATCACTGCGTCCAGTATTATCTTCCTTATTATGACGGTTTCACTATATATCTGGACCCTTCCAGATAAACGTTATATTCACTTATTTCATGGTCCCCAATTTTCTTTCTATTGGCCTCGGTGATCCACGATTAAATTCTGCAACACTCGTTAGTCAACGTTTACGTTCCGCCATTTATTCTCAAGTCTTCACCACCCTCGTCACTACATACATTTATTAAATTCGGTAATATTTCCATGTGTGTAATACATTTTCCTTATCAGAATATTAACTTTTTCAACACTATAACAATTACATTTTACTTATTTAACTTATTACCATAAATAAGGAAATTAGAGAATATAGGTTCCCATGTGACTTATAAACACTATTATCCCCATCAATTCTTACACACAAATTACAGGAAAATTATCAAAATTTTCTATAAGTAGCAATAATTTATAAACTTTTATTATTATCAAAATTATTTAGTACAACAAAATAAAAAACACTAGGGGGTCCTGTGGCTCAACTGAAAACGTAGGGCAAAGGTTTTCGGATTTCATTAGTCTAGGATAATGCCGTTGATACAGAAGCTAGGTCTGCTAATGCCAGGCCGGAGGTGGAAGTTGCAACTTGGCAGCTGAAGGATATCAGCTCTGGTAGCGGCGCTAGCGCCTTTATAATGACAATTGTTATTTACAGATATGCTACCATCCAAATTTCTCTCCACTCTTTCCTTCCTGTGTACAGTTATAGTATGGCATACAAATTCCTCTTCCTTTCCCCTCTCTTTCCTCTGTCTCTCATGTATAATCTCTTGCCCTCTCTCTGGGATGATGGAGGTAGCTTCATAAAAAAATCCATTTCTCAGGTGTATGGGATAGGCTATCCTAAGAGATGGTAATTCCCAAGTGATAGTAACTCCAGCTGATGAACCTTTGCTGGAATATTAAATATCCGCATTGCCCTACTGAAGTGCCTCAGCCCAGGCTAAGATTTCAACACCCTGTATGAAGGCCGCCCTACGTGAGTGAATGTCAGGGAAACATAATTAACGTTTGTTCCCACTGTACAATTGTCATATAGAGTAGCAGCACAACTAATGTATTCAATTTTGTTAAACCAAATCAGTGCTCAGTTTGTCCCAGGCTGTCCACATCTAGGCCAGAGATCAAACCTAGACACATCAAGGAGCTCAGGCTTCTGCCCAAAGACGGCATTGGTCTTGAAGAGACGAACTTGCTGAATTGTGAGAAACCAACACCACAGAGAACACCGAAATGAAAACACTAACTGGTGTAGCTAGCTGCTACACCACAACAAGCTGTATAACCCCTGTGGTTTAGCGCTTCTATTTGATTATAATAATAATAATACACCACAACAATTAGACCTGCTGCGGCTCCATCATGGGGCTTATTAATACTGAGGCTCTCACTTGTGCATCACCGATCTTGCATTGGGAGCCAATGGCGGGTCTTCATCTAATAAAGATGCGAATATATTATCATCATCTGTCCACAAAATTAGCTAGTGTTTCCACTGCTTTGAGCAAGACCAAAGACTCCTGAGTCGAGACTTGATAACTTTTTATTATATTTATATATAACATCAGTTCAGCTGGGAGAGAATATCTTGAGGAGTTACATATTTGATGAAGATATTTAATTTAATGAGGTTGGCAATCTTTTTATTAAGTCAATTACCATATAGAGTCATAGACTGTGCTGCTGTGTTGCCTATACTAGTTACATTATGTACCTTGCTCAGCTATCAAAACTTTGGGGTCCAGTCCCTGGACCCATTATGTACCTCTGTAATCTATAAATACCTTTGTAACTTGTCATGAGCGTGACCAGATCTACCTGGAGTTCATTACCGTTGTAACTTGCTCAGCTATCAAAACTTTGGGGCCCAGTCCCTGGACCCATTATGTACCTCTAATCTTTTGACTACCGCCCACAGGATGGGTATGGGGTGCATAATAAAGATATCAAACTAACTAAACTAAGCAGTAGAGATGTGAAGACGATGTAACCTGTCGGTATTGTATGTACCATTTTGATATTCACCATGATAGTCAACAAAGGATTTGACAAAGATAAGATAAGATAAGATTTCTTCGGATTTTTAACCCCGGAAGGTTAGCCACCCAGGATAACCCAAGAAAGTCAGTGCGTCATCGAGGACTGTCTGTCTTATTTCCATTGGGGTCCTTAATCTTGTCCCCCAGGATGCGACCACACCAGTCGACTAACAACCCAGGTACCTATTTGCTGCTAGGTGAACATGACAACAGGTGTAAGGAAACACGTCGAAATGTTTCCACCCGCCGAGAATCGAACCCTGGCCCTCCGTGTGTGAGGCGAGAGCTCTAGCCACCAGATATTCTCTATGTTAAAAAAGTGCTTTTAGAGTAAGTTTATTTAGGCACAAGTACACATAAGTACAATTTTCATACGTATCTCCAGGTATATAGTGTAAATTACCTAGGATTACCCAAAAAAATCTGACATTTCTAAGGGGTTTAAGTTTTTGCTGAATATCCCGTGCAGAACATTGATAATTGCATTGCCTATAACCATAGTTTAATATTTAAAAAGAAGCAGGTTAAAATCGGAAACACTGTTAAATGTAATTAAAAAAATATTACGCTGAAACTAAGATAGTGAATGCGCAGATTTAGTTGCATGTAAAGCTGAAAAATAATAAAGCATTTAGAGCAATTTTAAATTAAAAGTATATGAATTTGTTTCTTAAGGAGACAATGACTTAGAGTATGAGTGAGACTATACAGTTAGAGAGTTATAAAACAGCAGGATGGAGTACAGCCTCTACTTCCGCTCACACTTCCTTAACGTTCGGGCAAGATCCTTCACACAAACTCTACTTCGCCCTAAATTACTCTTCCTACAGCCAATGAAATATAAAAGCTTACATGAGGATAGTAATGCCAAGCACATTGAAGTTGACATAGCCTATACAAATTGATGGTATTGATAGAGGTGAGGGAGGTTTAGTGTAGGAATTTGTGAAGGTATTCGGAGGATATGTTGGGAGGTGGAGGAGGGTTGGCCGGGGCAGGTGTGTGTGGCAGAGACGTTACACTTGCTACAAGCTGCTCCTCCTACACCTACACCACAACCTCATTTTTATTCAAATATCGCAGGACGCTACGGTCTGATGTATCTCACTTGTGTTCTTCACTTCCTTCAGGTTTATCAGAGAGTGTCAAGGTGGGTGGCCATAATATATACTTCTCGACAGTGTCATGGAAGTTAGGGCTCTAAATTTGACATGAGCAGAATCTCACTGACCGTAATATATGCTCTACTTGACTCTGTCATGGAAGTGAGAACTACATTTGACATGACCCCAGTGGAAATAAGTCACTTTGACTTGTTTGGGTTATCCTAGGTAATTTACACTATGTATGATAATTGTACTTATGTGTACCTGTGCCTAAATATACTTACTGACGGTATTATATGCTCTACTGGACAGTGTCATGGAAATTAGGACTAAATTTGACATGAGCAGTTTCTCACAAGTGCTTATACTGCATACAAATTCAGTAGAAATGCAGTGAAACTTGGCAGTGCTTTGCTGCTATCTCAAAATTTTGGGCTGACATGATAGAAATGTAAAATAGATCAATGAACATTTATAATTAGGTGGTTATGGATGTACATTTTAAGGTTAGAAACGTTAAAAAAAATACTGCAACTAGGAATTATTATTATTGGCCAGTGGTCAGGATAGGCACTCACAATGGTCAGTATCAGTTGCAGTATCAGTATCTTTTGATCAAAGTTTGTCCCTCCTGAGTGTAAGTAAGTTTATTCAGGTACACACAAATACAGTTACATAATGTGTAGAGAACTTAGGATAACCCCAAAAAAAGTCGAAGTGACTTATTTCCATTGGGGTCCTTTTAATACCTTATTATTGTACTATAAAGGAGATAATATCTTATTATTATTATACTATAAAGGAGATAATATCTTATTATTATACTATAAAGGAGATAATATCTTATTATTATACTATAAAGGAGATAATATCTTATTATACTATAAAGGAGATATACTAGGAATAAGGTAAAATGAGTTATTTATATTTACATGTGTGTTAGCTAAAAAAAAATAAAAAATCATTCTTCTCCCATTCTGAAGCTACATTCATTAGGCACCTTTTGCTCTCTTCTTGAACTGGTTCATGCTATGACTGACTTTGACATGTGCAGGCAATCTGTTCCATTCCTTTGTTTCTGTACAGTAAAAGGTGTTTGAAGCCTGGCCACTGACTGTGGTTACTACAAAGTTGTGCTCTCTCCCCCAAGTACTATGACTGCTTTGGCTCCCAGCCTTGACAAAATTGGTAACAAGATATTCTGGACACTGTTTGTGAGCAATTTCATAAACTTGATTTAACTTCAGTTGTTTTACTCTGTCTTCAACATTCAGCATATCCAATTGTTGTAATTCATCCTGGCCTGCATGTTCTCTTGGGCCCAGGTCCAGGATGAATCTTACCATTTTGTTCTGGGTGATTTGCTACACTCCCTGCAGGGATGCAGGGAGTATAGCATTCATGCAGGGAGTGTAGCATTCATGCAGGGAGTGTAGCATTCATGCAGGGAGTGTAGCATTCATGCAGGGAGTGTAGCATTCATGCAGGGAATGCTACACTCCTACTCGCATGCCTGCTACACTCCCATGCACATCCTGCATAATGCACTACACTCCCTGCATGAATGCTACACTCCCTGCATGAATGCTACACTCCTGCATGAATGCTACACTCCCTGCATGAATGCTACACTCCCTGCATGAATGCTACACTCCCTGCATGAATGCTACACTCCCTGCATGAATGCTACACTCCCTGCATGAATGCTACACTCCCTGCATGAATGCTACACTCCCTGCATGAATGCTACACTCCCTGCATGAATGCTACACTCCTGCATGATGCTACACTCCCTGCATGAATGCTACACTCCCTGCATGAATGCTACACTCCCTGCATGAATGCTACACTCCCTGCATGAATGCTACACTCCCTGCATGAATGCTACACTCCTGCATGAATGCTACACTCCCTGCATGAATGCTACACTCCCTGCATGAATGCTACACTCCCTGCATGAATGCTACACTCCCCTGCATGAATGCTACACTCCCTGCATGAATGCTACACTCCCTGCATGAATGCTACACTCCCTGCATAATGCTACACTCCTGCATGAATGCTACACTCCCTGCATGAATGCTACACTCCCTGCATGAATGCACTCCTGCATGAATGCACCTCCCTGCATGAATGCTACACTCCCTGCATGAATGCTACACTCCCTGCATGAATGCTACACTCCCTGCATGAATGCTACACTCCCTGCATGAATGCTACACTCCCTGCATGAATGCTACACTCCTGCATGAATGCTACACTCCTGCATGAATGCTACACTCCCTGCATGAATGCTACACTCCCTGCATGAATGCTACACTCCCTGCATGAATGCTACACTCCCTGCATGAATGCTACACTCCCTGCATGAATGCTACACTCCCTGCATGAATGCTACACTCCCTGCATGAATGCTACACTCCCTGCATGAATGCTACACTCCCTGCATGAATGCTACACTCCCTGCATGAATGCTACACTCCCTGCATGAATGCTACACTCCCTGCATGAATGCTACACTCCCTGCTTGAATGCTACACTTCCTGCATCCCTCCCTGCTACACTCTTTACCACAGGGCTGGCACTAGGAGCTTTCTTGGGGCCCATGGTGGCTTATTTAGCAGTTCCTGCAAGCCCCAGTAGGTTGACACTGTGTTTGTCTGTAGAGGAACTTCAGTCTGGCATTCGCTTTCTTTACTACACTGTTCCCTATCAATTCTGACATGCATGGGTCAGAGGGGATTCCCAAATATTTTACTGAGGAAAGTAAAGTGATGGGTTCCCCATTACACCAGACATTAAAATTATTTACCGTTCTCAGTTTGTTTCATGCCAAAGAGTATGGCTTCCGTTTTCCCGAGGTGTAACGATAGTTTGTTGTCTACTAACCATTTGCTGCAGGACTCCAGTTCCAGTGTTATAACATTAGCTATATCTTGTGGGTCTTAACCTGACATTAACAGAGCACTGTCATCCGTATACAGTAGGAGTTTGCACTTAACACTGATGGGCTTGTCGTTTACATAACATAGGAATAATAAGGGACCCAGAATACTACCTTCGGGAACTCCACATGCTATCAGCAGGGGTTCTGATTCCGTTTTGTTGATTTTGTCAATTTGTTTCCTGTTGTTAAGATAGGACTTAAACCAGTCTACAGAACATATGCAGATAGCTTGAAGTTTCTTACATAATATATTGTGGTTGCCAGTATCGAAGGCCTTTTGCAAGTTCTAAAGTTACCATTCCTATGAGGTTCCCTATTGACATTTCAGTTCTCATGTAATCCATCAGATTAATTAGGGAGGTGTCGGTTGAGTGAGATCTCCTAAAGCCTGATTAGTAACTATGAATAATGTTGTTATTAATATACTTAACCCTTTGAGGGTCAGTCCCGTACTAGTATGTCATTGCAGCCAGGGTCAGTCACGTACTTGTACGCCTAAATTCTAGTGCCTTCAAATCTGGTGGAAGAAAGCTGGCAGGCCTACATATGAAAGAATGGGTCTGCGTGGTCAGTGTGCGCAGTATAAAAAAAAATCCTGAAGCACACAGTGCATAATGAGAAAAAAAAAACTCCGACCGTGTTTTTGGTTTAAAACAGCGACTTTGCAGTCTATTTTCGTATGGTATTTATGCTTGTATTCTCGTTTTCTTGGTCTCATTTGATAGAATGGAAGATATATTACAGAAATGGTGATGATTTTGATTGGTTTTACAATGACAAGTACCTTGAAACTGAGTGCAAAATAGCGAAAATGTTCGATTTTTGTCGATGTTCAAGAGTAAACAAATCACGCCATGCGTCCAATACACATCAACTGGCATGTCTAATATTCTTGCACAAGTGCACTGATATTATTTATACCGTTTCTACAATGATGCAGTTGTATACATAACAGTAAATCTTCTATTTTTTTGTGAGAATAAAAATTCAAAATGGAAAGCAAAAGTAATGTAAGAGGGGCCTGGAGACGTGACTAATGAACAGAGAAGATGTTATTTTAGTGCCAGGAATGTCTGCCTTGTTTATTATGGACCCTATTTTGAAATTGGCCAAATTGCCATTTTCTGACCACTATTTTGGGTAGTTGAAATTGGTAAATAGGCAGTTTCTTGTACTCAATCGATAGAAGAAATGGAGTTCTAGCGAAATAGCTATAATTTTAGTAGACTGAAACATTGGAATTTGTCGAAAATAGGGCTCAAAGTGGGCGAAATTGCCGATGCGTAAATGTCATCGATACCACTAACTTCGTGAAAGCATAATTCCATTAGTTTTCGATCAAATTTCATCATTTTTGTGGCGTTATGATCGGAAAAAGATTCTATCATTTCATAAGAATTTTTTTTTTTTTTTAAATTTAATTGTTAAAAAAAAAAATTGTGGATATTTTTGTCTTGAACGGATTAATTGTATTTACATTAATTCTTATGGGAAATATTATTTCGATTATCAGCTATTTCGGTGTTAGGCCGAGCTTCTTTAATGGATTACGGTCGATAACCGAGGGTCCACTGTACGTATTACAAGCCAGTGCTTTTGACGTATTAATACGCCAAAATTCTAGCGTCTTCAAATCAAGCGGGAGAAAGCTGGTAGGCCCACATGTGAGAGAATGGGTCTGCATGATGGGTGTGCGCAGTATGAAAAAATCAGGGACTCCGTGGTGCATTGTGGGAATGCCATTTCAGTAGTCCTTGTTCACTATGCCTCGCGGTAAAAAGTACCTTACTCCCCGACGAATTGGAGGTCTTCTGTTCCCAAGTGATAGTTCTATCACCAATGGAAGTGCCAGTGAAAGTGAATTTCATGGTTTTGAGGAGGGTGTGAGCAAAAGCAGTGCCCAGGATAATGTAATTAGTGATGAAATCCCAGATGACCCACAACCTTCCACCTCTGGTGCTGGGCCTTCTCATTCACGTTCACTTGTACCAGGGCGAAAGAGGAAACTATTTCCCTGTGTACAGGACTCAGATGTAAGCAGTGAAAATGATAGTGGAAGTTATTTCCAAGCTATTGAAAGCAGTTCGAGTTGCGACAGTGAGGGGGGATATTCTCCAGTGAAGCGGCAGTATGTACAACGCAGCATGCGTTCTGGTAGTGTGCCATATGCCATTCCAAGGGGAAGTAGTACATCTCGGAGGACATCCTGTGGCCCTACACCAAGAACTGATAGTGAAGATGACGATATTGTTACAGTGGGAATGGATAATGTGCATTTGGCGGCAGGTGGTGGTGGTGTTTGCAGTGGCATGAGTCATGTGGCACCAGCGGGCCACGCTGGTACCCACGCTGCTAACTCAGCACAGCCACAACAAAGGCCACCCTCAGCCACCCCCACAACCTGTACAACCACAACCACCTGTCAATATCCAGTATCAACCAGCAGACAGAATCTGGGATTGGTAGCAAGATACCAATTTTGTTCCCAGTCCCCATCACTTTGATGAAACACTGTGGAATACGGCCATCGTGTACACTGGGAACAATGCCACTGAACTGGAATGCTTTCAGTTATTTTTCGATGAACCCCTGATGGACATTATTGTCAGGCAAAGTAACACATACTTTGAATACACCATGGCAAACACAGTTCTTTCACCAAGATCATGCCTACACAAGTGGAAGGACACGACTGTGGCAGAGATGTATCTGTTCTTTGCCACAATAATGCTTATGCCACATGTGTATAAGCACACTGTCACCACATACTGGTTGACAGACTGCCTGATTTCAACCCCATCTTTCAGTGATATTATACCTGTGAATCGATTTCTGCTACTGTTACATATGCTACACTTCTCAGACAAAAGAAGGCCTGACAGAAACGACAGGTTATATAAGATCAGGAATGTATTTATGTACCTGAAACAAAAGTGCTGTATGTATTTTTATCCCTTCAGGAAGCTTGTTATTAATGAGTCTTTGATTTTGTTCAAAGGCAGACTGTCGTTCAAGCAGTATATACCAAGCAAGAGGAAACACTTTGGTATAAAGTTATTTGTACTGTGTGATTGCAAAAGTGGTCTGGTTTTGGATATAATTGTGTACACTGGCAGTAATACATTGCAAGATACCAGGTAGTTATTGGGTATCTCTGGTGATGTGGTTAGAACAATGATGGAACCATATCTTGGTAAGGGGTATATATTATACATGTATATGTACTGATAACTGGTACACAAGCCCCTTACTCAGTGATTTCTTGCGAGTGAACATGACAGACGTGTGTGGCACAGTGCATGGAAATCGTAAGCATATGCCTAAGTTCGACACAGGCACTCATAGAGGTGAAGTGCAGGCGTTTGCTGCCAATGACATCATGGCATTTCGGTGGCATGACAAATGTGATGTCATATTGTTGACATCAGTTCATTGAAATGAAATGGCAGACAGTGGCAGGCAAAATAGAGAGACCAATGAACCCATTCTAAAACCTACAGCTGTGATGGACTACAACCTCAGTATGAGCTTAGTGGACAAATGTGACATGCAGATTGGGTTTGCTGATTGTGTTTGCAGGAGTTATAAGTGGTACATAAAACTCTTTTTCCATCTTCTTGACATTTCCATACTGAATGCTTATAATATGTATAAGTTGAAGATCAACAACAAACCAAAATATGGTGAATTTTGTTTGTCAGTCATCAGACAAATAATATTCAAGTACCAAGGAACATCACCTGCAATAAACCAGCGCCCACGAAATTATCAACACATACCCTCTCGTGTGAGGCCTGGTGATCACTACCCCCATACAACTGCCTGCTACTACTATCAAGAAAACTGCTCAGAAGAGGTGTTATGTTTGTGCACATACCACAGAATGCCCACAAAAATGCAGAGGCACTCGTTTTATGTATGAGGAGTGTAAAATACCACTGTGCATAACATCATGTTTCAAAGAATTCCACAAGCTGCAGCAGTTCTAGGAAACTGTCCAGTGACTGTATATTTGTACAGTGGTACCCCGACTTACGATGGTCCCCAAACTCACCCTTTTATGTAAGTTTATTTTTTTAAATGCTTTTGTAAGTGTAATTTTGGGGGTCTAAAAGGACTAGTCTATTTTACATCATTTCTTATGGAGATAAATTCGTTTGGTAATGGCACTTGAACAGCATTCTGGAATGAAAAAATATCGTAAGTCGGGGTACCACTGTATATATATTATAGAACAATAGTAATAAAAAAAAATTTGTATTGTTGGTTTGTGTAAACAAGTTTTGTAAACAATATAATGAAAATAATGTGTGTGCGGTTATTGTGTTGCATACAACGAGTGTATATATGTACATTGCACCTTACTTTGGTCTCACAGGCCACATAAGTTACTTGAAAAAAAAAATATTGAAAAATACAAGAAACCTTTGAATGGGAGTAAAAATAATTTTACCGGGTGAACGGCATTCGTCACTGTTGCCATACGCGGCTCATTTTCGGCCAACTTTACGCCTCTATATCTCGGTAAATACTGATTGCAAAAAAATTTTTGGTCTTAAAACAATCAGACACTTCAGGATTTGGTGTTGCAACAGTCAAAGGGTTAATTGGATTTACATTATTTCAAATTTCAGACGCATATACAACAAATTTCCAAGAAAGTCTCAAAGACCGTGGGAATACTATCCAAGATACGGTACTATGTTCCACAACCAGCTCTCCTTACCCTATATCACTCACTCATTTACCCCTACCTCACCTATGGAATCTGCGCATGGGGCTCTACATCAATAACTCATCTCAGACCACTAATAACACAACAAAAGGCAGCAGTTAGAATGATAACACATTCATACTCCAGACAACATACTCCACCAATATTCAAAAACCTAAACTTACTCACCATACAAGACATCCATACTTTTTACTGTGCCTATTACATACATAGAACACTCTATGCAAATATTAACCCACCACTCAAACTTCTCCTTACCAATTTTAACAGGACACATGACCATAACACTAGACACAGATTACTCCTCGATGTTCCCCGTATCCATCTAACACTATGTAAAAACTCAATGCATATAAAAGGCACGAAAATTTGGAATTCATTACCTGTCATTGCCAAAGAAACCCTGCCTGTACCCCAATTCAAAACGATGCTAAAAATCCACCTTCTCACCCAAACCTAAATGCTCAATATCAAACATTCCCAACAAAGTAGAATAATCACTTAAGTGTAAAAAACTTCCTAATCACTTAAATGTAAAAACCTGTTCATTGTATACAGGAATGGGTGTTACATTCTAGCACACAAATTAGGCATGTTTTTTGCTGGGTCTCTATACCCAGTGGTGTTCAAGACGATGAATACAGGGACGATAATTAAAGAAATTTGCTAACACTTGTTACCGTCCTATACGTGGATCGTGAAGATTGAAAGTACGGACCAAATCATGGAGATAATAGGCACTGTGTTGATCTTGCAAAGTAATTCCCTCAAGGGAGGTTCCTTGATGCTGGTTAGGGGTTCTTGATGTAGGGAACTGGATCCATGCTCCAGTTCCCTGAATTAAGCCTGAATACCTTCCACATCCCCCCCACAGGCGCTGTATTATCCTACGGGTTTAGCGCTCCCTCCTTTGATTATTATAATAATTGCAAAGGAATGTTCGCCTCTGCATAGAGGCTCTCAACAAGGGACCCCTCAAGGGAGGTTCGTCGATGCTGGTGAGGGGCTCTTGATTTAGGTAACTGGATCTATGCTCCAGTTCCTGAATTTAGAATGAATGCCTTCCACCTCTCCCCCCACAGGCGCTGTATAATCCCTATGGGTTTAGCGTTCCCCCATGATAATCTCAACTGGGAAAGAACAAAGCCCTGAGACACAAACATAACCCAAGATGATGAATGGGATCAAGTTTAGAAAGAGTAAAGTGGGAGGCTGAGTAACGTAGGTGGTAGCTGTAGTCTAGTCTGGACAAGACGAGGGTGGAATGAAGGGCGCGTCTATATAAGCCCCAAGAAAAGTGGGCTAAAGTTTTAAAAAGGTTCAGGCAACTATGACAAGTAGCTTTCAGGTAGGTAATGTGAGGCTTCCAGGACAATAAACAAAATTAAGAAATTTCATGAGAGGTGGCCCAGTGGCAAGTACGATCAATTGCACAGTGGAGAGAGACTGCACATGCTATAACAAAATCACTTAACGTAAAACCTGACTAATCAATTCAATGTAATGTATGAATGAACGAATGAATGAATGTAAAACCTGTTATGAATAATACATACTAAGCTAACTGTTTCCATAACATTTACATTATAATGACCACGTAAACTGTAACTGCATTGCAATTAATTGTTCTAAATGTTATCTCACTCAATTAGTTGCATTGCTACAATTAATTGATATGTCCAACTTATATTCAAACTTTATAACTTAGATACACAATTATACTTATTTTATAAATTATCAACCATAACTTTTTACCATGTAGTCTACAATTAAGTAGTCCTAAGAATGCCTGCAATACACAGCATATTAGTGCTTTTGGCATGTACATCTCATCAATAACTATGTACAGTGGACCCTCGGTTAACGAAAGGTCCCGTTAACGAAAGTTTCTGAAAACGTAAGCTTTTTTCAGAATCGGTTAGCGAAAAATTCCTCGGTTACCGAAAGGTATTAGACGTGTCCGCCTGCTCCGCGCAAGCGCAGGACACCAGTGAAGCGTTGTTTACCATTGAGAGAACATTACCTAGCGCGCTCTTTCAAAGATTCACAATATATTTGGTGTCTTTTTTGGTGGTTTAGTGATTGTCACTGTGAAATAAGTCACCATGGGTCCAAAGAAGCTTCCTAGTGGCACCCCAGTGGTAGCATTCATGGAGGGAGTGTAGCATTCATGGAGGGAGTGTAGCATTCATGCAGGGAGTGTAGCATTCATGCAGGGAGTGTAGCATTCATGCAGAGAGTGTAGCATTCATGCAGGAGTGTAGCATTCATGCAGGGAGTGTAGCATTCATGCAGGGAGTGTAGCATTCATGCAGAGAGTGTAGCATTCATGCAGAGAGTGTAGCATTCATGCAGGGAGTGTAGCATTCATGGAGGGAGTGTAGCATTCATGGAGGGAGTGTAGCATTCATGGAGGGAGTGTAGCATTCATGCAGAGTGTAGCATTCATGCAGGGAGTGTAGCATTCATGCAGGGAGTGTAGCATTCATGCAGGGAGTGTAGCATTCATGCAGGGAGTGTAGCATTCATGCAGGGAGTGTAGCATTCATGCAGGGAGTGTAGCATTCATGCAGGGAGTGTAGCAGGCATGCAGGGAGTGTAGCAGGCATGCAGGGAGTGTAGCAGGCCTGCAGGGAGTGTAGCAGGCCTGCAGGGAGTGTAGCAGGCCTGCAGGGAGTGTAGCAGGCCTGCAGGGAGTGTAGCAGGCCTGCAGGGAGTGTAGCAGGCATGCAGGGAGTGTAGCAGGCATGCAGGGAGTGTAGCAGGCATGCAGGGAGTGTAGCAGGCATGCAGGGAGTGTAGCAGGCATGCAGGGAGTGTAGCATTCATGCATTAAAAGAAAAAGAAGAAGTAACCCCAGAGAGGGACTTGTTACCTGAAGTCCTTTTGGAGGGGGATTTCCCTTCCAACCATTAACACCCTGCCCCTGTCAGCAACTCTACCTTCCAGATGCTTGCAACTCTTCAATAAAGGTAAGTAAATGTTATTGTTTTTTTTTTTTTTTGAGTGATTATTTTTTGTGGAACGAATTAATTGTATTTACATTATTTCTTATGGGAAATAAGGTTTCAGATAACGAAAGATTCAGATTAAGTAATAGCTCCTGGACCGGATTAATTTCGTTAACCGAGGGTCCACTGTACAGTGGTCCCCCGGCTAACGTTCAAAATTCATTGCAGAAGCCTGCTCAAGTGCCATTACCGAACGAATTTACTTCCTTAAGAAATAATGTCACGTAGGTTAATCTATTCCAGACTCCCAAAAATACACTTCCACAAGCCCTTACAATATTATACTTACATACTTGTACGATTTCCGGGGTGAACGTTAGCCGGGGGACCACTGTATCTTGTCTACCCAACCATGAATCACTGTACCATGTCTCAATAAAGTATTATTATTATTATTATTATTATGGGAAATATTGCTGTAGTTTTCGTCGAATTTGGTTTTCGTCAGACACTCTAGAACGAATTAAAAACGAAAACCGAGGTTCCACTGTATTAACCCTTTGACTGTCGCAACCCTCAATCCTGAGTGCTCTCCTGTTGTCGCAAAATTTAAAAAAAATAAATAAATTATTTTTTCTTATGGAATGATAGAGAATCGTTTCCCGATGGTAAAGACACCAAAAGTTCAAAATTTGATTGAAAACTCACGGATTTACGCTCTCGCGAAGTTAGTGATCTCAGCAATATATACGCATCGGCAATTTCGCCGACTTTGAGCCCTATTTTCGATAAATTCCATTGTTCCAGTTGACCAAACTCATAGATATTTCTTTAGAACTCCATTTGGTCTATCGATTGAGTACAAGAAACCACCAATTTATCGATTTCAACTACCCAATAAAGTGATCAGAAATTGGCAATTTGGCCAATTTCATGGAAAATAAAAAAGTTGTCAATTTCAAAATAGGGTCCAGAATAAAGAATGCAGACATTCCTGGCACTAAAATAAGATGTTATCTGTTCAGTAGTCACGTCTTTAGGCCCCTCTTATATTACTTTTGGTTTCTATTTTAATTTTTTATTCACATAAAAAATAGAAGATTTACCGTTATGCAGACTATTGCATTATTGTAAAAATGGTATAAATAATATCAGTGCACTTGTGAAAGAATATTAGACTCGCCAATTGATGTGTATTGGACGCGTGGCAGGATTTGTTTACTCTTGAACATTTGCAAAAATCGAACATTTCTCCTACTTTGAGCTCAATTTCAAGGTCGTTTTCATCATAAAACTAATCACAATCATCTTTCTTTCTGTAGTATGTTGTCCATTCTATCAAGTGAGACCATAAAAAAGAGAATACAACCATAAATACTATACGAAAATACACCTCAAAGTCGGCGTTTTAATCCAAAAACATGGTCAGAGTTTTTTTTCTCTCATTACATACTGCGTGCTGCAGGATTTTTTTTATACTGCGCACACTGACCACACAGACCCATTCTCTCATATGTGGGCCTACCAGCTTTCTCCCGTTTGATTTGAAGCCCCTAGAATTTAGGCGTATTGATACGTCCGAAACAGTGGCTCGTAAGACGTATATATACGACCGAAACAGTCAAAGGGTTAAAATATGAAAACCTAGAATCTTGTTTATTGAGAATGAGAGCAGAATTCTAAAGCATAGGCAGAACTTTTAAAGCAGGAACTTGTTTAACAAACATATTTTGTCCTTTCAGATGGTGACACCTCCACTCCAACTGACTTTGGATGAAGTCATACTAAAGGAAAATAAAGGACCTGCTAGTGTTGCAGCTTACAAGAATTCTGAAGTCAATACAGAGGCCTCAATATTTAATGATGCTCTCGTAAGTCCCAATATAAGGAGTGCTGAAAAAATATATGTGGAAAATGATTCCACACTGCCTACAGATTTAACTTACTCTACCTCAGAACACGCTGTTGAAGAAATTATTGGTATCACAGGGGAAATAGAAGTATCTAATAACTACAGTAATGACAGTTATATTAAGACTACAGACTCTAATGAAAATTCAGTGAACTTTCCTAATCACGTCGGTATTATTGAATTAATAAAACTTTCGAATAATTTAACAAGTAAAAATATTGGAATTACAGAAGACCCTGCAGATACAATAAGTAATTACAAGACCATAAATAAAATTTATAAATCTGGTGGTGTTAATAGAACAAGAGTAAATATCAATACTGATTTAGGTCTTGAAGAAAATGAAGCACAAGACATGCACTACAATACAGATATATTCACAACAAATAATCCATCTTCAGCAGAGATTACTGATAATACAGAACCAACAACATGGTCTCAGAAAGATGTACATCAGCTTAGCACACACATTTTCACAAAGAATGAAAAAGATGATTGGCTAGCGACTCCTTCAAAATCATCTGGTGATGGCTCTGATGTTTTATCTATTGGTGAGGAATATGATTTGTCATTGACAGTTCCATCATTATCTGGTGATAGCACTGATATTCTCCCTAACATTGAAGAATATGATGGGTCAGTGACATTTAAATTATTAGGTGATAGTACTGACATTATCCCTAACACTGAAGAATATGATTGGTCATTGACGACCCTGACATCATCTGGAGATAGCACTGACATGAACACTGAAGAATATAATTGGTCAGTGACTCAGCCTCCAACATCTGCAAATAGTAACATTGACATTGTCTCAGACAGAGAGTTGTATGACTCTTCGGCAGCTCATCCTTCAACGCCTTTTGACACAGATCTAAGAAACAATACAGACTCAGAAGAGCAAAACTTTTTACTTGAGGCATCTCCAGTTACAGAGATAGTATTGGATGCCACAAGTAATCCTTTAGATGATCTTGGGAACTTTGACCATAAAATTATGACAACTAGAGAGGGACTAAAAGTGGATGCACACATAGTGTTTGACCCAAGTCAGATAGCTAAAGCAACAAGTTATGAAGGGTCATCGTACTCTACAGCTACTCGAAGTGCAACTGTTACTACTTGGGTTGACCCTGATAATAGACACTTACATAGCCAGCAACATAACTTTACACAGCCTACAGACTTAGGTAGTCCTCAAAAGTCTGAAATAATAAGAAAGTTTTTGGAAGATATCCATGATGCAGAAGGACCTAACAGTGGCATTGGTGTGACAAATTCAGCTGAACAAGATTCTGAAATGAGGTCAACAGAACAGTATCAAAAAGTAAATAATATGGTGAATAATGATACATTTGCCTCGGATGTCAAGTTACGGGTGGAAATAAATGCTGAATATACATCAGTGACTCCAGATTACATAAACAATGGATATTTGGGAACAGAAAGCAAGCAGACTCCAGAAATGAACAGTAAGGGCGAGGCATTTGATGGTAACAGTAATAATCTTTCAGTAGGAATTCCTATCCTTACTTATAATGTGACTGATTTTGGAAATGGGACTCAGATTCTAACAAAGGATAGTAAAAACAAGACAGAAGAGTCGTTAATATATGAAATGCCATTAACAGATGCAACTAGGAATGGTATTCAGTTGAATCCTTCAGTTGTAATTGCATTATCAGTTTGTTGCAGTATTGTTGTAATGCTTGGAATTGTATCAACCTTATTGTGGGTATTTCGCCGACACAGAAATAGGAGTAAGGTGTACTTAAGCCATGAGATGGCAAAGCCAAGGGCTTTTTTCACGAAGCCAATGAATCCAGCACTACTTCCTAATGAAAACCTCCCCAACACTATGTATGCGGTGGAGTTCCAGAGACCTAGGGCTCCTATTCTGTTAAGCGACGATCAAAAAGCTATCTACTTCATTGAACAGCCATTTGTTGATCAGTCTCCTAGAGATGAAAATACAGCTGTTAACAGTGATAATAATGATTTTATTGATATACCTCTCAATTCTATTAAAACTGAAACACGAACTAACAATAAATGTGAAAAAGATCCACCAAAGTACGATTTAAAATATAAGTGTGAAAGTGATAATGATTCGGGTATTAAGATGTGGTCATCAACGGGCTCTCTCTATACAGCATCATCACAACATACCCATTGTTCTGTGCCACCACCACCATACTCACCATCGATGGGTGAAGATACATTTTGTCTTTCAGTTCATTCTCTTACGTCAATATCAAAGAAAACAGAAGCTTTAAATGTGTAAATATCAAGAATAGATATGGTATCTTAATTTTCTGTTGAATCTCATAATGAAGTACTGTACATTAATTTCTCTCTTATTTAAAAAAAAAAAAAGAGAATTTTCATTCTTCTATTACATACATGGAATTTCTGTAATTTGGGTACCCCTTTCCCCAATCACTTCTTTGAATAAAAGAGAAATCATTGTAAGTAGGCACATAGAGTATATAATAATCATTGTAACTATTTACGGTACTTACAGTGTTAAGAATGCTGTATTACATGATACTGAAATCATCAATCTTAAGTCCAGTATATTTGAGCAGAAATCATAAACTGTTATTATCTTTGGAAAGTTTAAAATTAAATAAGGTTAATGCAAAATGCAGCAAATGACTGCAAGAGCATTGTTATGAAAGTGCTATAAAGTGAAGTCTTGTAAGTATATAATTGAGAGGTAACCGACCACTAAAGGCAGAGCTACACCGATTACTCTTTACAATCACTTTATTATTAAAATTAATTTTCAGGTTATTCGTAGTTTGTTACAATGTGAAAACATATACGATAAATTGATTTAAGTTTTAGGAGTGTAAAAGTGATTAATAACACTAATGTGTGACTATATTTATGCCACTAATGTTTATTACACTACAGTCATGTTGTCTTTTTATATACAGTACTTTGTATATGCATATGTATGTATTTGTATATTTAATGTATGTAATGTATCTGTTAATGCTGAAGGCAATAACTTGTTCACTTAATTTTAAGCTTTTCAGTTTGAGATAATTTTTATGAAATATTTAATATGTAATTGCATATTTAAGCAGAGCATTATTTTTATATATAATAACGTTCATTTTCTTGGCTTTTCTCCAGTCCATAATGGATTAATTCCTATGTACAGTATGTTAGTTATAGAGCCAGTATAAATCTGTAATTTTATCTTTTAAATTGTCGCTACTAAACAGATTTATATACGTATTATAGTGTGTGTCTGCTAAAATTTTAATGCATGCTGAAACTTGTTGCAGAGTTGTTGGCATTGATATGTGTTGCCAATACAGTGGTACCTCGGGATACGAACTTAATTCGTTCCAGAAGGCTGTTCGAGTGCCGATACCGAACGAATTTGTTCCCATAAGGAATAATGTAAATTAGATTAATCTGTTTCGGACCCTCAATAATACACTTACAAAAGCACTTGCATAAATACACTTATATAATTGTTCGAGTTTTGAGCTATTCGTATCCCAAGATACCACTGTATTTACATCCTGAGGAGTGGTTGTTGTATTTGAGAGGAAGTGCTGAACTTGTAGGGTTGTACTTGTCTGATGAGTAGTTCATATTAGTTATATTCCAGTCTTTCATCATTCAACTACATTCATTTTCTTATGAGGTCCCCAATGCCATATTCTTAATGTGTCCTGTAAACTTACAGATGCTATTTTCTTTAAGTTAGGTTAGGTGATGCAGATATATAAATGTATATTTAATCACAAATAAGTAAATTTATAAAAAGGGCTGTGATACCTTTGACAAAGAGGTGGTTAAAAACACCTGGAAACAGTGAGATCTGCATGATATTACCAGTGATGTGAGAATGAGTTACACATTCATGTAGTGCTAAACCCATAGCAGTTATGTGCCCCAAATGTTTAAGACCCAACAGATCTTGGAGTTTCATGGCTTTTGTTTTGCATAAGAATATGCAAGGTGATGAACTACTGTATTTACACTTTCCAGTAGGTTATTTTGTGATGTGATTTCATTTTGTGCCAGATAATTTATTGTGTGTGTTCCATGTTAATATCAGTATAATACTTGAATGCAGATCTAGGGTGACAGCTGAAATACTTTAAAAATTATTATGTAGGCAAGTGCAAATGTAATTATAATGGGGAGTTTCAACACTGATTCTGCATAGTGAAATGAGTACAAGGATCTACTTTCATTAATGTGACAGAGCATCTTAACTTTGCATAACAGCAAATAGTGTAAAGTTGCCATTAAAGAGAGGAGCTTAATACTGTTATAATTAAAAGTTCATCTGATGCAAAATAGGTTGAGAGTCACACAATGATGAGTTATAGTGAATCATTTCTCTGAATACAGACCTTCCTTGAATGGTGACAACCTGTTGGTTCATCTGTCCACTTTAGTATCCATTTTAGTGGAAAGTGTGCATGGCATGCAATACAGACCTCTGTTGAAGTATAATCATCTCTATTATGGGCCATAAAACTTGAAATTCCTAATATGTCTGTGAATGTTTCCAATATATTTTGCCATCTGTTGATTCTACAGCACTAGACGTAAGAAGTAAGCCAAAACACCTGTTACAGCTGCTGAAGCACTTTGACAGAATTACGGAGGTGTTGGAATACGACCAAAATGCAGACGTGATCTACACAGGTTTTGCTAAGGCGTTTGACAAATGCAATCATGGAGTGATAATGCACAAAATGAGGGCCATAGGCATTACGGAGAAGGTAGGCAGATGGATTTTCGAGTTCCTAGCACACAAACAGAAAAAGTAGTAAACAGAGCAAAATCCAGCATCAGCGAGGTAAAAAGCTCAGTTCCCCAAGGCACCGTCCTGGCACCTCTGCTGTTTCTCATCCTCATAGCAGACATAATTTTGTATCATCATTTGCAGATGACACTAAAATAAACATGACAGTCATTACAGTACAAGACACTGAAAAATTATGGGGGAGACATAAGCAGGGTTTTCCAGTGGGCAGTGGAGAACATGATGTTCAATGGTGATAAGTTCCAACTGCTTAGGTATGGAAAGAATAAAGAATTCAAAAGGAACACTGTATACAAAACTCAAGAGGATCACCAAATAGAACGAAAAGAACACGTAAAAGACTTAAGAATAATTATGTCAGCTAAGCCTTCTTTCCAAGAACATAAGACAAGATCATGTCAGCCAGGAGGATGACAGGGTAGGTATTGAAAACTTTCAAAGCAAGGGAAGTACGTAATGCCATTGGTGACACTCTTCAAATCGCTAGTGCTTCCTCATTTGGAATATTGCTCAGTACTGATGGCCCCATTCAGAGCAGGAGAAATATCAGACCTGGAACAAATACAGAGATTGTTTACAGCACACACACACACACAACCAGTAAAGCACTTAAATTACTGGGAATGCCTTAAAGTCTTGAACATGTACTCACTGGAGTGGAGGAGAGAGAGATACATGATAATACATGTATATACCTGGAAAGTACTGAAGGGCCTAGTCCCAAATCTGCACACTGCCATAACAACATACTGAAGTGAGAGATATGGGAGGAAATGCAAAATAAACCCAGTGAGGAGCAGGGGTGCGGTGGGCACAATAAGAGAACACTATATCAACATTCTGGCCCCAGACTGTTCAACATTTTACCAATGTCAGAAACATGGCTGGACAAGTATCTTCACCAAGTGCCAGATAAACCAGGCTGTGATGGCCATGTGGGGCAGAGGGCTTCCAGCAGCAACAGGCAAGAACCAGATGAGAGTAGAGAGACTTGAAACTCATCAAAGGTAAATCATTGTGAATTACTGTAAGCGATTATAATATTATATAACAAAACTGAAATCGATGGCTGTTTTGAGTGACTCCCTAAAATTGCAAAATTGGTAAAAATCAAAGTTAGTTATCAAAATTTTAAAAATCGAAGTTAGAGTTACTGTATTTTAATGCCAAACAGTAAAGACTTCTTTGAGACACTTGCAAAAACAACACGCATTACAGTACTATAACATTAAGTGCAATAGTATCAATAATACTTTGCCTGAACATTAGTTAAGAATATAACCCCTGATGATGGATATTTTTTTTTTTTTTTTTTTTTATTAACACATCGGCCGATTCCCACCAAGGCAAGGTGGCCCGAAAAAGAAAAACTTTCATCATCATTCACTCCATCACTGTCTTGCCAGAGGGGTGCTTTACACTACAGTTATAAAACTGCAACATTAACACCCCTCCTTCAGAGTACAGACACTGTACTTCCCATCTCCAGGACTTGAGTCCGGCCTGCCGGTTTCCCTGAATCCCTTCATAAATGTTACTTTGCTCACACTCCAACAGCACGCCTAAAAAGAAGTATTAAAAACCATTTGTCTCCATTCACTCCTATCAAATATGCTCACACATGCTTGCTGGAAGTCCAAGCCCCTTGCACACAAAACCTCCTTTACCCCCTCCCTCCAACCTTTCCTAGGCCGACCCCTACCCCGCCTTCCCTCCACTACAGATTTATACACTCTCGAAGTCATTCTGTCTCGTTCCATTCTCTCTACATATCCGAACCACCTCAACAACCCCTCCTCAGCTCTCTGGATAATAGTTTTGGTAATCCCGCATCTCCTCCTAATTTCCAAACTCCGAATTCTCTGCATTATATTCACACCACACATTGACTTCAGACATGGCATCTCCACTGCCTCCAGCCTTCGCCTCGTTGCAACATTCATCACCCATGCTTCACACCCAAATAAGAGTGTTGGTATAACTATACTCTCATACATTCCCCTCTTTACTTCCATGGACAAAGTTCTTTGTCTCCACAGACTCCGAAGTGCTCCACTCACCCTTTTCCCCTCATCAATTCTATGATTCACCTCTTCCTTCATAGACCCATCTGCTGACATGTCCACTCCCAAATATCTGAATACATTCACCTCCTCCATACTCTCCCTCCAATCTGATATCCAATCTTTTGTCACCTAATCTTTTTGTTATCCTCATCACCTTACTCTTTCCTATATTCACTTTCAATTTTCTTCTTTTACACACCCTACCAAATTCATCCACCAACCTCTGCAACTTCTCTTCAGCATCTCCCAAAAGCACAGTGTCATCAGCAAAAAGCAACTGTGACAACTCCCACTTTGTATTTGATTCTTTATCTTTTAACCCCACACCTCTTGCCAAGACCTTCGCATTCACTTCTCTTACAACCCCATCTATAAATACAGTGGTACCCCGGTTTACGATATTTTTTCGTTCCAGAATGCTGTTCAAGTGCCATTACCAAATGAATTTATCCCCATAAGGAATAATGTAAAATAACTAGTCCTTTTAGACCCCCAAAAATACACTTACAAAAGCATTTAAAAAAATAAACTTACATAAAAGGGCGAGTTTGGAGACCATCGTAAACCGGGGTACCATTGTATATTGAACAACCACGGTGACATCACACATCCTTGTCTAAGGCCCACTTTTACTGGGAAATAGTCCCCCTCCCTCCTACACACACTAACCTGAGCCTCACTATCCTCATAAAAACTCTTCACTGCTTTCAGTAACCTACCTCCTATTCCATACACCTGTAACATCTGCCCCATTCTGCCCCTATCCACCCTATCATATGCCTTTTCCAAATCCATAAATGCCACAAAAACCTCTTTACCCTTATCCAAATACTGTTCACCTATGTGTTTCACTGTAAACACTTGGTCTACACACCCCCTACCTTTCCTAAAGCCCCCCTTGTTCATCTGCTATCCTGCTCTTTGTCTTACTCTTAATTCTTTCAATAATAACTCTACCATACACTTTACCAGGTACACTCAACAGACTTATTCCCCTATAATTTTGCACTCTCTTTTGTCCCCTTTGCCTTTATACAAAGGAACAATATACACACACTGCCAATCCCTAGGTACCTTACCCTCTTCCAAACATTTATTAAATAATAGCATGAAATAATGATATGATGGTAAAGAGGCAGTGTAGTTACATGTAATCTTTATTGATGATTCATCCATGCATTGGGGTTTTATCAAGTCACAAGCAGATAAACTTGGTATGGCAGGGACAGTTTATTAAGTAGTGAGTAGAAGTGTGGTGAAGAGAAAGTGAGATGCATGTTAGATCACATCGATTCCCAGTTTTCCAGCAAGAGATTCAACCAAATTGTAGAATCTGTTGTTCTGGTTGAAGTTGTTGGAAATATTGTTGCTAGCATTTTTCTAAGTTCTCTTTCAGTGTCATCCTCCTTGGCAGTTAGTAGTGCATCAGTCTAATTTATCACATGGTTGTACGAATTATGGTATATTATGCAAGTGTTGTTAAGATTGTCTCTTCTACTGGCATACTGGTGTGTTGACATGTGCTTGTGGAGGATTCTGGATGTCTCATGCATGTGGATTTTGTCACAGTTGGTGGTTGTCTATCAACATCAAAAACAGATGCAACATTGAAAAAGTGGGGAAGGCTATTCATGAAGATCGTTGTTGGGGTATTGAGGACATTGCAAGTGCCATGGGAATTTTTTATGGGTCATATCAAAGCATTTTGACTGAAAATTTTAACATGGGGGCGAGTGACTGCAAAATTTGTGCCCTGCTTGTTGACTCGCTGACTTGGATGTTTGTCAGGACTTCAAAAAATGAGTTGAGGATGACCCAGTTATACTTTCTAAGGTCATTATTGGTGATGAAACTTGGATCTACGGTATGACCTGGAGTCCAAGCACCAATCTTCACAAAAGAAAAGCCCCAACTCAACCAGGCCAAAAAATAATAATAAAAAAAAAAAGCACACCAAGTCAAGAGCATGCTCTTTTTTTGACACAGTGGGAATTGTTCATCAGGAATTTGTTCCAGCAGGGCAGACAGTTAACCAATATATTTACATCAAGTTTCTGAGATGTTTGAGGAAAGACATGAGAAGGAAACTTTCGTTTTTGTGGGTGTCCAATGCTAATAGTGCCCCTGCTTGCGCAGCACTGTGTCCAGCATTTTCTGGCAAAAAACATGAAAGTTGTCCCACCTCTCTACTCCCCAGATCTAGCCCCTGTGACTTTCTCTTCCTAAAAAATAAAAATGGTACTCAAGGGGTAACGTTTTAAGGACATGTAGGAGATTCAAGTAGAATCGCAGGCTGCACTAGACGCTGTTAGGGAACAAGAGTTCCAAAAATGTTTGGAGAAGTGGCAAAGGCACTGAGACCAGTATATACCCTTCCAAGGAGAATACTTCAACTAGGTGATGAGGTAAACTTGTATTTTTTTTTTTTTTTTTTGTATTTGAAGTTCCTCTTGAATTGTCAATATCAAGTGCTGGTGTTGCATCTTAAGATGCTAATTGAGCATTGGGCAAAGTAATTAGTGGTTTAAATCTCAACTAATAAGTTTATTTTGACCAACTATTTTATAGTGATTCAAGCAAGTTGGGTTGTGTTGGCAATGCATGTGAAAGTTTAAGAAAACACAATGCAGATCTGTTGTTCCTATTTCTGAATAGGCTATAAGGCAAATGTTTAGACATCAGGACTATGGGGATTGATTTTATCACATTTAATCCAGTGTAATCACTGTGTAAATTTCTTTAACTCTATTAGCAATCATTGTGGGTCAATAAGTGTTAGATTTCAGTCAGAGCCAAAAAGTTGAGCACAGTCATTTTAAGCCATGTGTTATCTTGAAGATAAATCCTTAATTTTCTTATTGTTTTTTTTACGTTTAAAAGTCAGGACTGTTGTGCTTATAAAGGAACAGTTCTTTATATTCAATGTGTTGGTTTATATGGTTGTGACCTGCAGGATCTTAAGAATAAATATTAAGAATTATGTTAAGTGGAGGAAGTACAAGGTACTCTGTGTTTATTTCCTCATATTTAAAATTACCATATTTCTGTCCTAATGACTATGCCCATAGGGACACTAAAATACTGTAGACATTTGTGTTTATGCATCAAGAGTTCAGTTAAGATAATTTTTTTCTTTGTCTTTCAGATATTTAACTCCATGTAGTAAACATGTATGTTTTATATCTTACTAACATTCTTGACAAATTAACTAATTGGCTAAATTTAGAAAAAGATACAAAATTCCTCTGGTTGTCAGTTATGATATAGAATGTTGATTTTTTTTTTTTTTTCAACAAGTCGGCCGTCTCCACCGAGGCAGGGTGACCCAAAAAGAAAATACTTTCATCATCATTCAACACTTTCACCACACTCATACATAATCACTGTCTTTGCAGAGGAGCTCAGATACGACAGCTGAGAATTGTCCCTCCCAGCTGTCACTATCCCAGACCCCTCCTTTAAAGTGCAGGCATTGTACTTCCCATTTCCAGGACTCAAGTCCAACTAAATCAATTAACTGGTTTCCCTGAATCCCTTCACAAAATGTTACCCTGCTCACACTCCAACAGATCGTCATGTCCCAAAAACCATTCGTTTCCATTCACTCCTATCTAACACACACACATGCTTGCTGGAAGTCCAAGCCCCTCGCCCACAAAACCTCTTTTACTCCTTCCCTCCAACCTTTTCTAGGACGACCCCTACCCCGCCTTCCTTCCCCTACAGATTTATACGCTCTCCAAGTCATTCTACTTTGATCCATTCTCTCTAAATGACCAAACCACCTCAACAACCCCTCTTCAGCCCTCTGACAAATACTTTTAGTAACTCCACACCTTCTCCTAATTTCCACATTCCGAATTTTCTGCATAATATTTACACCACACATTGCCCTTAGACAGGACATCTCCACTGCCTCCAGAATGTTGATGTTCGAGATAATCATTCTATGGAATGGTCATTTGCTGTATATTTAAGATTTAAAGAAGATAAATGCATGCTTCCACTCTGTGTTCATGCTAATAACATATATTTTTTATTTAATTTATTGTGAATTATTATTCATGCAAACACTGCACCTGCCTGCCACTGCATTTATAATGATGAAAAGAAATAGCAGACCTACTTTTGGGTGAGGTCTTCATGGTTGAGGTGTTTTGTTATAAATTATCTACTTGACCCAGGCAAAAATATGTTGATTATATACAAGAATCTATACTGTAGCCCAAAATTCACAGTACTATACAAGTGTTTATATGCTTTAATCACTGGCAACTAATATGGAAAGAGTCAACACTGCACTAGTCCACTATGGCAGTATGTACTCTATATCAATACAAGCTATACAAATTATTTAGTTTGGATCAAAATTTGCTTTATTTCTGGCATGCCCACTGAACATCTTCTTTAACCCTTAAACTGTCCACACGTAGATCTACGTTGACGTGCGTAGTGCTCCGAACGTAGATCTACGTTTTTTTTTTTTAAATGCTTTTAACTTTGCCACGATAAGCCTGAGTTGCCTAGACATTAGAGAATGGGTCTGTGCACTCAGTGTGCTCAATATTACAAAATTCGGGGATGCCAAAAAAAAAAAAAAAATGCTCTCCATTTTAAACAAAAAGTATTTATTTTTTTTCTCAAAATATTCAGTGTGATACGCACGTCAACGTAGATCTACGTGTGGACAGTTTAAGGGTTAAATAAATCATAACAACTTGTCATTTGAGTTTAAATAGGTGGAAAATGTCCTGCCATTTCTCCCAAAACTGATTAAACTTTAAACTTTACAATAAGGTAGTTTTAATTGAATTACTGGCCCACCAAAAATCACTGTCATTCTGTCAGTGTACTGTAATAGATGTATGATGCTGTGTTCTTGACTGTGTATTGGAAATCTGATGTGAAATATCAGTGTCATTGACAATATCAATATACGTATACTAGACTTAAATTTGAAAATTTGGTATGTAATGTCCTTTGGCATGAAATTGGTGTATTATAAATGACCTATTTCTAAATGTTACAGCCTGCGTAATTTATATTGCATGCTTGTATGAATATTCATTACAATTCATTGTAATATTCAAATACATTACAGTACTATTGTATTAAACCATAGTGGTGTAGCAGCATTTAGCCTGAACCTGTAAGATTATATATTTTATATGACTGTCTAATATGTATTAAAATAGCAACTATGTTAATGAAGTACAGTTAAAACTCTTTAACCCTTTGACTGTCTCAAGCCCATTTCTGAAACTCATTCTATGTCGCAAAATATTAAAAAAAAATTTTTTTTACCAAAATGTTACGATTATTTTGCTGATTGTTTTAAGTCTAAAAAAACAAATTTGCGATGAGTACTTACCGAGATAATAGAGGCGTAAAGTTGGCAGAAAATGAGCTACGTATGGCAACAGCGGCGAATGCCGCTCAACCGGTATCTTTCATTTACTTCCATTCGAAGGTTTCTTGTATTTTCAATTTTTTTTCTCTAAGTAACTTATGTGGCCTGTGAGACCAAAGTAAGGTGCTATGTACATATATACATTCGTATGCAACACAATAACAGCACAAACATTAACATTTTTATATTGTTTACAAAACTTGTTTACACAAACCAACAATACAAAAAATTGTTTATTACTATTGTTCTATAATATATATACAAATGTACAGTCACTGAACACTTTCCTAGAACTGCTGCAGCTTGTGGAATTCTTTGAAACATGGATATATGCACAGTGGAGTTTTACACTCCTCACACATAAAACGAGTGTCTGCATTTTTGTGGGTGTTTTGTGGTATGTGCACAGACAAAACACCTCTACTGAGCATTTTCTTGAAAGTAGTAGCAGGCAGTTGTATGGGGTAGTGATCACCAGGCCTCAGATGAGAGGGCATGTGTTGATAATTTCGTGGGCGCTGGTCTGTTGCAGGTGTTGTTCCTTGGTACTTGAATATTATTTGTCTGATGACTGACAAAGAAAATTCACCATACAGTGGAACCCCGGTTAACGAACACCCTGGAAATCGTGCAATTATGTAAGTATAATATTGTAAGTGCTTGTGGAAGTGTATTTTTGGGGGTCTGAAATAGACTAACCTAAATGACATTTTTTCTTAAGGAAGTAAATTCATTCGGTAATGGCACTTGAGCAGGCTTCTGCAATGAATTTTTTTTGTTAACCGGGGTTCCACTGTATTTTGGTTTGTTGTTGGTCTTCAACTTGTACATGTTATAAGCATTCAGCATGGAAATGTCAAGAAGATGGAAAAAGAGTTTTATGTACCACTTATAACTCTTGCGAACACAGTCAGCAAACCCAATCTGCATGTCACATTTGTCCACTAAGTGCATATTAAGGTTGTAGTCCATCACAGCTGCAGGTTTTAGAATGGGTTCATTGGTCTCTATTCTGCCTGCCACTGTCTATCATTTTGTTTCGGTGAACTGATGTCAACAATGTGACATCATGTTTGTCATGTCACCCAAATGCCATGATGTCATTGGCAGCAAGCTCCTGCACATCACCTCTATGAGTGCCTACATCGAACCTAGGCATATGCTTATGATTTCCACGCACTGTGCCACATACGTCTGTCATGTTCACTCGCAAGAAATCACTGAGTATGGGGCTTGTGTACCAGTTATCAGTGTATAATATATGCCCCTTACCAAGATATGGTTCCATCATTGTTCTAACCACATCACCAGAGATACCCAATAACTTCCTGGTATCTCTCAATGTATTACTGCCAGTGTACACAATTATATCCAAAACCAGACCACTTTTGCAATCACACAGTACAAATAACTTCATACCAAATCATTTCCTCTTGCTTGGTATATACTGCTTGAATGACAGTCTGCCTTTGAACAAAATCAAAGACTCATCAATAACATGCTTCCTGAAGGGATAAAAATACATACAGCACTTTTCTTTCAGGTACATGAACACATTCCTGATCTTATATAAGCTATCATTTCTATCAGGCCTTGTTTTGTCTGAAAAGTGTAGCATACGTAACAGTATCAAAAATCTATTCACTGGTATAACATCACTAAAACCTGGGGTTGAAATCAGGCGTTGTCGACCAGTATGTGGTGACAGTGTGCTTATACACATGTGGCATAAGGATTATTGTGGCAAAGAACAGGTACGTACATCTCTGCCACAGTTGTGTCCTTCCACTGGTGTAGCTGTGACCTTGGTGAAAGAATTGTTTGCCATGGTGTACTCATAGTATGTGTTGCTTTCCCTGACAATAATTTCCATCAGGGGTTTGTCGAAGAATAACTGGAAGCATTCCAGTTCAGTGGCATTGTTCCCAAGTGTATACAATGGCCATATTAAACTTTGTGTATCATCAATGTCATGGGGATTGAGAACAAAATTGGCATCTGCTGCCAATCCCAGATGTAGTCTGCTGGTGGGTACTGGATATTGACAGGTGGTT
>WNWK01007012.1:0-98747 GCA_009830355.1 Cherax destructor
TGTGTTTACCTTGAGTTTAGCTTGAGTCAAATAGGCCACTGGTGCAGCCGCTGGGATGTAGCTTTGTGGTCTTGTACAGGGCACAAATCCACCACCTGACTTGAGAAAGGAGTGACATGTGAATTTATCAGTTCCGAGAATTGCTGGTTTGCTCCAATAAAAAATCACTTAAGAACTAGTTATCCTATCTGTTAAGTTCCTGGTTGTTACGACAGTTTTTGCGATGTGCCTTTTGTGGCGGTAATTGCAGCTGGAATCTCGGAGGTAGTTGTCAGTGGTGTGACCCTCAGTTAACAGTGGGAGTACTGCCGAGGTAGTTGTCAGTGGTGTGACCCTCTGTTAACAATTGGAGTACTGCCGAGGTACCTGGAAGGGTGGTCTCCTATATCCTGCATTTCTTGTGTTTCGCTGCTGATTCAGTAGCTGATTTCTTTGTTCTGCTTTTAGTACCTGGTGAGCATTTTCCTGAGGCTGTGTTGGCACAAGGCGAGACAGTTGTGGGTAGCAGCATCTTTCTCACTTGCTCTACGCCCTCTTCCACGCCCTTGTGAAGGTTGTTGCCAATCTTCTTAGGAAAAGTATAATAGAAAAAGACAATAATAACAAGAAAAATAAACACTTTATTTTAATAGAATGAATTTTAAATAATAAATACGTAAATATGATTATAATAATCCTATCTTAAGAAAAATGAAAAATGAAAACAAAAAATATATATATCTGATCCAAAGCTACCTATATACACGTGTTGTTCTTGTTAACACAGAAGCAATGAATCCATGTTAGACTCCGTGGTGGTATTGTTGTTGTTGTTGTTGTTGCCTCGATGTTTTCCACAAATCCATCAGTTTTCCAACATCCACAATGTCACAAATGATGTCAGGGACTCAGGTGAAAGTTGTTCCATGGTAAAGTACAGTTGCCTGAGGTTTCTAGTGTCAACTGGGGAACTACTGGTGTAGCGAAGAATTGGTGGTAACTGTTTCTCACTTGTTTCTCACCACTCTAGCATTAATTTACATAGTACGCATAAGGCCTTTAAAAGAAATGGTGAAACTGTAATAAATAACTTTACCAAAAACCAAGGCAGGACAGAGCAGAAGTTAATGTTGTTAAACATGAGTGAAGCTCCAATACAAATTGAACATAAAATAATGAAGATACGAGCAGCCGTGAAGTACTTACAGTGAGGTCGGGCGTGGTCAGTCGAGTGATTTCAACCTGTGGCTGGGGCCCAGCATTACACCTCTCACCGGGTGGAAAAGGGGGAGGGGGTATAGCAGCAGCTAGACACTTACCCCACCTCAACAAGCAAACTATCATTCAACCATCACTCTACATACCTTCACACTTTCATCACTCCTATCTATGGACTTTTCCCTCACACTCCCCCATACCAAGATTGCTAGTCAAGGAATAGAAGTAGAAATTATGAGGTAAACGTCCCCCCAAAAAATGAAAATCGCATAAGTACATATATTCTACTGACTGTCACGACTTAACCAGAGAAATAATTAGATGAACCATTGATATACACTATATGAAACTTAAAAGCCTGGATTGCCAATGTCCACCTCAAGAGGCGACTGTTGGTTCCCTTAAAAGTTTTAGGTATACCAATGGTTTATGATCTGTTTCTAGAATGAATTCTTTCTCCAGTAAATAGAATTTAAGTTATGGGTATCTCGTTTCCGGTGGAGGGAATTTATAGGCTCAGAAGTACCGGAAGCAGGATCGTGGATATGAGGTGTAGTAAGCCATTGACACCTTTTGCACGACCCATACTTCTTTGACACCTGCGTGTTCATATGTGGCCAGAAATACGGCTGTCTGATTTTATGCCACATCTTACGATGGGCCCAGTGGTCGGTCACTGGCAGGTCATGAGCCATTTGGAGAATTGACTCGCAGCATCGGTCGGGAATGACTAGGAGGGAATAATCTACTGTAAGAGAATTAGGTTTAAACACAGATTTATACAAGATCCCGTCACAATATTCAAACTTATATGACGAGTATCTTCCCTGGATAACTGTATTATTTATAGCATGACTATGGCAATACCGAAGTGAAGGGCAAGTCTGCTGTAAATTGATAAAGTCATCTTTGGACCGAAGATCTGTGGCAATTAAAGGATCAATAGAAGGTGAAGCCTGAGCTTTAGTCTTTACTTTACTTGGGACAGATGGTATATGGTTGGAGGTGGCAACATTACTGTCATCTACTGAGTGAACAGGTGATCCTGCCATCTCGATTCCGAGTGCATTATCATCTGTTTCAACTTTTAAATGACTATTACTTCGAGATAAGGGAGATTTAGCAATAGGACTGATCAGGATTGTATCTACCTTGGGAGGAGGCTGAGCTGAAAAACTTGCATCTATGTGAGGTGACGAAAGATCGCTCTTCCAAGGAGGAATGGCACCTTTAACGTTACCTATTATTATAGAGCAAGTTGTGATGGGAGCTAGTACCGCATTAGTCCAACCTGTAAACCATTTGGACCTGATGTAACACCACATGGTAGGAAACGTGTCTGTACGGCCCAAGTAATCTGAAAGAGTAGTGGAGGCATGTGTGGGTTTGAGATTAGGGAACAGTTTATCCGAAATGACTATACAAGTGCATCCAGTGTCTCTTAATATCTTAGATACCTTAAGATACCTTAGATACCTTAGATACCTCATGTACAGAAGGGAGCTTGCTCATTACCGTCTTTGACGCATCTACCCACCTTGTGAACTATCTTAGAAGGGCAATCAGGGCGTTTATGTCCTTTTCCACAACATACATGACAAACTGGGATAAATGATTTTTGTTCTCCCTCTAAATGAGACTTAACCTTTGGTTCTTGTGAACCATTGCCCTTAGGGATCGACCCCTTCAGGCCCTTATAGGAATTATGGGCTTCTGCATACAAGTCAGCAGCTTCAGCAACTTCCGCAGCCGTAATCAGATTACGTTCTCTAATGAAGGTTCGTATCTGGTGGGGCAGAGCCGTCAGGAACTGGTCGGCAACCATGAAATCTCTAAGAGATTCATAAGTGTGATCAATTCCTGCGCTGTCTATCCAAAAATCAAACAACCGAAAGAGAGTAATCTGTAACTGCTGGAAATTCTGACCGTGTTGTAATGCGGCATACCTAAAATTCTTCCTATAGGAGTTAGTGGTTTTCTGGTAGGCCTTAAGAATTGCCTTCTTCAACAGATTATAGTCACAAATGATATCATGTGACAAAGTTGCATAAATGTTCAAAGCTGTCCCTGAGAATAACATACCCAGCCTAGTAGCCCAAGAATCAAATGGCCATTCACAGAGGGCAGCTGTATTTTTTCAAATCTGATAATATAAGAAGTTATGTCTTCCCCATCTGTGAAGGGTGGTAAGTTGGGGGTGAGTGTATATGAAGGAGTGGGATGCTCCACTACGCCCTCATTTAATTTATGCTGGGTAAGAACTAGTTTCTTATTCTCTAATTCTAGACGAGTTTTCTCTACTTCACTATCTTTCTCTTTCTCTCGTTCCTCATGTTCTCTAGCTTTTGCTCTTTCCTCTAATTCTTTCTCTAGAGCGTGTGCATCACGTTTTCTAGCCTGTTGTTCCCGTATTTGTGCTCTTTCTTCACGATCAAGTCTATCACGTTCTTTTTTTTCTCTTTCAATTCTCTCTCTCTCCTTTTTCTCTTATCTTTCTCTTTCTAACTGTCTCTCTTGTTTTTCTCTTTCAATTTCATTATTTTTTTCCTGAATCTTAGTAGCTATGAACGATTCTAAAGTTTTCCCCGTAATACCTAGCTTCACCCCAGCATTCAGCCAGAACTGGTATTCCTCCATACTAACCGGGATAACTTAACTTACTGGGTGAATGAAACAGATATAATAGAAAACGGAGGGTTCCAATCCTGCTCTGCTACAACTGAACAAACAAAACCGGAGGGTTCAATCCCTACTTCGATTTATACAGTATAAATTGACCGGAGGGTTCTATGCCAGCTCCGACCAAACAGTAAGGAGAATGGGATCACTTGACCATCCACTCTTCCCACTATAATCAAGAGTGTCCTATGACAGTTCCCTTGATATAACATAAAAGAACTCAATGAAGAAGATTTATCACTGGAAAATCTCGGATCCCTAGAGTCTATTCCTAAAATAATCTTCAAGCTCAAAACAAAGGTGGCAGAAGTAACTAGCACATCCTGTCTTGACTTGACTAACATAAACAAAGAGTATTTAACAATCACCAAATCCTTTAAATACCTTTACTGTAGACCTACTATAGCAAATGAATACTTATGGAGGGTGGCAACCGTCTGTGGTGTGGAGCGGTGGAGGTGACCACCGTCACTGATGGCGGAGTTCCAATAATGTACCGCCGGCTCTGTCCAAGTAGCGTCGAATCTTGTTCGAGGTGTCGAAGCTTTGAGTCGAATCCTGGCAAGGTCGCCACTTGTGAAGGTTGTCGCCAATCTTCTTAGGAAAAGTATAATAGAAAAAGACAATAATAACAAGAAAAATAAACACTTTATTTTAATAGAATGAATTTTAAATAATAAATACGTAAATATGATTATAATAATCCTATCTTAAGAAAAATGAAACATGAAAACAAAAAATATATATATCTGATCCAAAGCTACCTATATACACGTGTTGTTCTTGTTAACACAGAAGCAATGAATCCATGTTAGACTCCGTGGTGGTATTGTTGTTGTTGTTGTTGTTGTTGTTGCCTCGATGTTTTCCACAAATCCATCAGTTTTCCAACATCCACAATGTCACAAATGATGTCAGGGACTCAGGTGAAAGTTGTCCCATGGTAAAGTACAGTTGCCTGAGGTTTCTAGTGTGAACTGGGGAACTACTGGTGTAGTGAAGAATTGGTGTTACTCTGTTTCTCACTTGGTGAGTACGCCGCCGCCCCCCCCCTCACTCAGCCTTGAATCCGATGATATGAGCGGAAACAGAGGACTGTGGAAGAAACCACAATAATTACTCACCACTCTAGTATTGATTTACATAGTACGCATAAGGCCTTTAAAAGAAATGGTGAAACTGTAATAAATAACTTTACCAAAAACCAAGGAAGGACAGAGCAGAAGTTAATGTTGCTAAACATGAGTGAAGCTCCAACACAAATTAAAGAGTGAAGCTCTTGAACATAAAATAATGAAGATACGAGCAGCCGTGAAGTACTTACAGTGAGATCGAGCATGGTTAGTCGAGTGATTTCAACCTGTGGCCGGAGCCCAGCATTACACCTCACCCCACCTCAACAAGCAAACTATCATTCAACCATCACTCTACATACCTTCACACTTTCATCACTCCTATCTATGGACTTTTCCCTCACACCCTCTTCTACGCCCTCTTCCACGCCTTCTTCCACGCCCTCTTCCACGCCCTCTTCCAGCTGTACCAGATATAGGGTGCATCAGCTGATTGTTAGCTACAGCAATCACTGGTGCTCCAACTGCCTCGGGGTTGGCAGTGGGAGCACTGATACCAGGTGTACCAGTAGGTGTTGGAACAGTGATGTCTGGTGTAGAGTAATGGATCTGTTTCTCTCTCTCTCTCTCTCTCCTTTTCTTTCTCTTTCTCTCTCTTTCCATCTGTCTCTATTTCTCTGTTTCTCGCTCTTTTTGTTTCTCTTTCTCTGTTTCTCTCTCTCTCTGTTTCTATTTCTCTGTTTCTCTCTATGTTTCTCTTTCTCTGTTTCTCTCTCTTTCTGTTTCTCGCTCTCACTGTTTCTCGCTCTCACTGTTTCTCTCTCTGTTTCTCTCTCTTTCTCTGTTTCTCCCTCTCTGTGTCTCTGTCTCTGTCTGTCTGTTTCTCTCTCTCTCTCTCTCTCTCTCTCTCTCTCTCTCTCTCTCTCTCTCTCTCTCTCTCTCTCTCTCTCTCTTCTCTCTCTCTTTCTCTCTCTTCTCGTTCTCCTCTTCTGTTTCTCTTCTCGTTTCTCTCTCTCTCTGTTTCTCTTTCTCTGTTTCTCTCTCTTTCTGTTTCTCGCTCTCACTGTTTCTCTCTCTGTTTCTCTCTCTTTCTCTGTTTATCCCTATCTGTCTCTGTCTCTCTGTCTGTCTGTCTGTCTGTCTGTCTGTCTCTCTCTCTCTCTCTCTCTCTCTCTCTCTCTCTCCTCTCTTCTCTCTCTCTCTTCTTCTCTCTTCTGCTCTTCTGTCTCTCTCTCTCCTCTCTCTCTCTCTCCCTGAAACTTGCATCTACATAATCGCTGTTCTTTAACAATTTCTAACAGTATGTCAGTTAATCTTTGGGTTGTGTCTAAGACTTGACAGTTCTGAAAGAGTTGCAATATTCAACAGATTACTCCAGCACAATAAGAGGAACACAATAAGAGTAACACAATAAGAGGAACACAATAAGAGGAACACAATAAGAGGAACAAATTCAAAATACCACTAAGTGGAAGGTTTGTCTGGCTTGTTTCCTGAGATGAAGCTGCAAGTCTTTTTTTTTCTTTTTTTCTTTTTTTTATGTTTTAGGTGCTGTGACTAACATACCTGTGACCGGTGTTAAGAGTATTTCTATCCTCACAGACGAGCCTGAGGCCTGTTTTTCCTGTCCATATCCTTGTACAACCAGGCTGTTGTTGGCCCACTGGCACACATAACCATCATAGCCTTGTTGACGAGGCACTTTGCGGAGGAAGTGGTTCTGTTTCTTATTGAACAACTCGACTGTTTTCCTGAAAAAAATCGTATTTCTGCTGGGTGAAGAATTTTGATACAGTATAACAATCCTTTACATTAAATTATTTCTACCTATTTTAGATTTCAGTTGTACCTCCGTTTATACATATAAATCTAAGAGTAATTTTCTCTACATGCTCTAATTGGAATAAATCCTTACCAGATGTACTTCTTTTTGGAGATTTATATTTATTTTCAGTATTCACCCAACATTTAGTATAAATATCATCCAAATATACATTGACAATTCTTCTCTAATATATGTTACGTATTCACCCAAAAACTTTTGCTTTCCCCAGTCCATTTTGGACCATCCCTGCCACAAACCTACCATAACCATTCAAAAAGTTAATCCCAGTATTTTCAGACTGTTTTCAATTAAATTTATCTATTCTTTATCTCCTACTAATATTGTTAATAATTTTATAATATACTCCAACCAAAGTTAAGTCATTATGACTCGTATTGTTCATGCACGTCTTGGAAGTCTATTAGCCAAGTTACATATTTTGTTTAGCAAACATCTTTTAACTGCATGTTTTTTTTAATATTTTTTTAATAAACAGGTATTTTATAAAATGGTTGAAAAAAGGCCAGGTGGTTAATAGGGATTTCTTTTTATATTTCATTTAAAAAAATACAATTTCTTAAGTCACATATTCATTATATCACGGTATTACTATACCACAAGTAAACATAATTATAATTAAAGTACATTATATATTTTATTATCCTCAAAATTGTATTATCTCAACTTCAAACATAAGGTGAAACTATATCCAGCTGCTTATCAATGAACTATTTTACATAAAAATCATCCTAAACTCCAACTTAGCAACATAGGTTTAATTTTGTTTACAATATAAAGTTCTCTAACAGCCTAGAATTGCAAAATAAATGTACCCAATCAGGTAAATAGTTTTTATACATACCTATGACCTTACTAACATCCATTTATACAGTCTACTTGAAAATGCTGTCCTAATTATTACATGTAAAAACTCATGTAAGTACAAGTAATATACTCGTAACTATTCAATAAGTCATAGTTTGAATTCCATAAATTCTGACTAGCGTTGTTTCAACTCTCAAACGCTACTGACTTTCTCTTGACAGTAGAAAATTACACATATCAGTTCTGCATATTAATAAAATAAGACAACTCAAACAACATACAACAGTACTACAATCATAATGGATGTATCCATTTTACTTGAGCTCCCGACTCTACCTCATGTCCAAAACCAATCACCATTCACCAATCACCATTCACCACCTCACCATTCATTAATCACCATTCACCACCTCACCATTCACCAATCACCATTCACCAATCACCATTCACCAACTCACTATTCACCAACTCACCATTCACCAATCACCATTCACCAACTCACCATTCACCAACTCACCATTCACCAATCACCATTCACCAACTCACCATTCACCAATCACCATTCACCAACTCACCATTCACCAATCACCATTCACCAACTCACCATTCACTCTTCATTCTCACACTCTTGCAATCCATTTTAAGACAATAATGACTAACTTTTACTTGTACAACATTGATTTACATTTAAACTTAAAATTCCTTTCATTTTAGAAACTGTGCACAACACCACTTCCTTTGCCACCACAGCGGCCACAATATAAGGCAAACCAACAAATTTCCCCTGATTTATTAGTCTTTAAATCAGTCACAACATTCTATTAAGTCCATGCATTCCCAACGCACTCCTCTAATTCTATCCTATTGTCCATAAAGTCAACCCCTCAATACATCAATGCGACATCCGTCAACCCCATACACACTCCCCCTATTCTTACCCCCACTGCTTAACCCCCCACTCAATCACTTGCTCTTTAAATTCCCCTCCCACAATAATCCTCCCACTGACATTACACTTAAACATAAAGAAATCCCCGCCTCTCCAGGTGTCAAGCCTTTTCCTGCATCCCACTCACCCCCCCCCCAATAACACCTGCAAATTCATATCTCTATTCTCCCTAGAGAACAATTCTTCATATCTTCTCCCACACACCCACCTATTCTTATTTCTAGTCCTAAGCATAGTCGCAGCTATTGCCCTAATGCATTCTCGTGCCCCCACCTTCCTTACCCTCCATGATTCACACACAAAATCAACCATTACATACATTAAAGCCCTTCTCATGCTCTTCCCAACTCCACCCAAATCCAAACTTATAGCCCGTAAGACCCCTATCCCTCCTCCCTCCATCTTTCGCAAAACACCACCCATCCATTCCCTCACCGGACCTAAACTTTCACAAAAATAAATCACATGCATTCCAGTCTCCTGATGACCACATCTTTCACATCTTTCATCCCTTATGATGCCCATTTTGAATAAAACCTCCTTTGAAACCATCTAGATAACCATAATTTGATTAATGATACTCAGCATGGATTCACGAGGGGCCGTTCCTGCCTATCTAATTTATTAACCTTCTTCAGTAAAGCTTTTGAGGCTGTTGATCACGATAAAGAATTCGATATTGTTTATTTAGACTTTAGTAAAGCTTTTGATAGAGTACCGCACCAGAGACTGTTAAAGAAAGTGGCAGCTCATGGCATTAGGGGAAAAGTGCTGTCATGGATCGAGTCATAGCTCACCAATAGGAAGCAGAGAGTGTGCATAAATGGGGTTAAATCCGAATGGGGACTTGTAACAAGTGGTGTTCCATAGGGATCAGTCTTAGGCCCGTTGTTATTTATAATATATATCAATGACCTTGACGAGGGAATTACTAGTGATATGAGCAAATTCGCCGACGACACGAAGATAGGTAGGATAATTGATTCAAACATAGATGTCATAGAACTTCAGGAAGATTTAGACAAACTTAATTCGTGGTCAGAAAAGTGGCAGATACAGTTCAATGTAGATAAATGCAAGGTTCTGAAGCTCAGGAGTGTCCATAACCCAAGCACTTATAAGTTAAATAACGTAGAACTTAGCCATACAGATTGCGAGAAGGACTTGGGGTGTGATGGTAAGCAGCAACCTTAAACCAAGACAGCAATGCCTAAGTGTACGTAATAAGGCAAATAGATTACTGGGATTTATATAAAGAAGTGTAAGCAACAGAAGTCCAGAGGTTATATTACAGCTTTATACATCGTTAGTAAGGCCTCACCTTGATTACGCAGTTCAGTTCTGGTCTCCATATTACAGAATGGACATAAATTCGTTAGAAAACATTCAACGTAGAATGACTAAATTAATACATAGCATAGAAATCTTCCTTACGAAGAAAGATTGAAGAGCCTTAAATTACATTCACTTGTAAGACGTAGAATGAGGGGAGACATGATCGAGGTATACAAGTGGAAAATGGGTATTAACAAAGGGGATATAAATAAGGTCTTGAGGATATCTCTCCAAGAGAGAACCCGCAATAATTGATTCAAGTTAGATAAGTTTAGATTTAGAAAGGATATAGGAAAGTATTGGTTTGGAAATAGGGTAGTTGATGAGTGGAACAGTCTGCCTAGTAAGGTTATTGAAGCTAGGACCTTGGTTAGTTTCAAATTTAGGTTGGATAAATTCATGAGTGAGAGGGGTTGGATTTGAGTGGGAATTGCACATGAGTAAATATAATTATCAAAGCTTAACTCGGTGAAGACGTGTCTTTTGTGCTCTCTGTGAATCTGAAGAAGATGTCCTCTCTTGAGCTACTCTACCAGCAGCTGAAGGAAGAACTGAGGGTAGCTAAGCTTAAGATACAGCGACTGACTGAGGAAAACAAGAGGATTCGTAGTAATCCTCCTGTTGAGAATCCTCAAGAGAAGAAAGGAACCTGGACAGTGGCTGGAATGCATGGGACAAAGTTAAAGATCAAGAGGACGGATGGAGAAGTAGAATCAACGAAGAACAAGGAATCTGTTGTGGAAACATCAAACCGATTCTCCATGTTACCTGATGAATGTGAGTCGACTACTGGGAACATCACGAACGACACCAAGGAAGGTAAGAACATTGTTCTTGTTGGGGATAGTCAAAATAGGTATATGGCTAGGGCCTTCTGCTTGAAAGATAGAAGTAGGAGACAGAGGGTTTGCTTTCCTGTGGCTGGGATGGAGGATATTGTTAGCCATCTGGACGACATCATGAGAGGTAATGGGAGCAATCCTATTATCTGTCTCAGTGCTGGAGGCAACGATGTTGGCAGACGTAGGAGTGAGGACCTGACTAGCAGGTATAGGTCAGCAATAGACATAATTAGGAAGAAGGGTGGGAACCTTGTCATATGTGGTATTTTGCCAAGGAGAGGAGTTGGAGATGAATGGCTGTTCAGGGCAATTGGTGTCAATTGAACTCTGTGTTAATTTCAACTGTTTTTCTTTCAATAACAGGCTCTACAAACAAACATACGGCATGGGAATGGGGTCCCCTATCAGTGCCGTCTTAGCTAACTTGTACATGGAACACCTAGAGGCTGAACACTTCGCCAACATCATCCCCTCAAGCGTCACTTGGTTACGTTACGTAGACGACGTTCCCGTAATAACTCCCAAACGTTTTGATGTACGGAATCTTCAGGCAAGGCTCAACGCAGTTGAACCGGCGATCCAGTTTACACTAGAAGAAGAGTCCAATGACAAGCTACCCTTTCTAGACGTCCTCATCCACAAAATAGATAACAACCTAAGATTTTAAGTTTACCGGAAACCTACAAATAAAAATGATCTCACACACTTCTATTCCAGTCAAGATACTAAGACCAAAAGAGGTATCATCATCGGATTCTTCCTAAGAGCTTAACGAATTTGTAGTCCTGAGTTTCTTGACGAGGAATGTACATACATTCACCAAACCTTCACTGATTTACATTTTCCTTCCTTTTTCATCAAAGATTGCAAGAAAAGAGCTCTTCAGATCATTAATTCTCCACGCGTCAACACCACTCCAAACAAAGTTATTATTCTTCCCAACAGCCAGGTTGCATCCAACATTTCTAAAGTATTTGCACATGCTAACACTAGAGTCGCCATCGCTTCCAGTACATCTAGCACCTCACACACTCAACACCTGAGCACCCAACACCTCATAAACTTAATACCTGAGCAGCCATCACTCACACATTGCCGGGTCACCATTTGGAAGACCCGGGCCGGATGTACCGCGAACATACAACAACAACCTCACACATTCAATGCCAAAGCACCTAACACCTCACACACTCAATACCTGGGTCTCCCTGAGCACCTAACACCTCACACACTCAACACCTCAGCACATAACACCTAATACACTCAACATCTGAGCACCTAACACACCCAACACCTGAGCACCTAACACACCCAACACCTAACACCTCACTTAACATTGTAAAAGACACAGACAGATATATGATCATAAAAACAAACCATACCACGGGCGGGGATAGAACCCGCGATCAGAGTCATAAAACTCCAGACCAACTCTCTGATCGCGGGTTCTAACCCCGCCAGTGGTATGGTTTGTTTGCTCTCTTGCCATTACGATTCCGTGAATCATATTTGTATGATCATGTCTGGTGCCTCGCCGCTTTAATACATTATGTTTCATCGCTCAAACTCTCTCTATATATCATCCGGTACATTAATGTTGTATTGTAATAAAGGCAGCTCTCACTCACCTCTGTTAGACAAGAAAAACATGACAACAAATGATAACAAGAGTGAACGCCTTTATGTTGTTGAGGTGTATAGGGCCACTGACAGCGTACGCCGTATAGAGCCTTCTAGTGCCAGGAAAACAAACCGCGACCGAAGTGGAATAAATGTAATAATAATTGTGACATGATACAAAGATGTAGGAATGGGGTGTACATGCCAAAAGCCTCTTATATGCAGAGCATTATGGGCAAACTTAAAATTAAACTTACAACTAAATGGTAAAAATTATAGTAAACAATTATAGTAAATTATAGTAAACAATTATAGTAAATTATAGTAAACAATTATAGTAAATTATAGTAAACAATTTACAATAATAATAAGAATAAGAATATATTTCTACAAGTACATGTACAAGGTATGGAGACCTAGCAGACATCAATGACATACTACTATATACCTGGAGAGGGTTTCGGGGGTCAACGTCCCCGTGGCCTGGTCTGTGACCAGGCCTCATAGTGGATCAGGGCCTGATCAAAGAGGCTGTTGCTGTTACGCGCACACAACCCGACGTACGAACCACAGCCCGGCTGGTCAGGTACTGACTTTTATGTATGCTGGGAGGCAGTTGAGCAGTCTTGGGCCCCTGACACTTATTGTGTTGTCTCTTAACGTGTTAGTGGCACCCTGCTTTTCATTGGGGGAATGTTGCATCGTCTGCGAAGTCTTTTGCTTTCATAGGGAATGATTTTCGTGTGCAAGTTTGCTAGTAATCCCTCTAGGATTTTCCAAGTGTATATTATCATGTATCTCCCCTGCCTGCATTCTAGGGAGTACAGGTTGAGGAACTTCAAGCATCCCCAGTAACTGAAGTGTTTTATTGCATTTATGTGTGACAGGTCCCCTGCAAAAGCACTATCAGGCAACTGAGAGATAAAGGAACATCGAATATGGAATATCAAATAAGTGTGAAAGTGGCACAAAAGAATCATGGAGGCATCCCCAGACATCATAGCACTCATGGAAACCAAGCTGACGGGAATGATAACAGACACAACCTTTCCAAGTGGATATCAGATCATGAGGAGATATAGAGAGAACAGAAGGGGAGGATTAGTTGCACTGTTCATCAATATCCAGTGGAGTTTTGAGGAGTTGGTAGGATTTGACAAAAGTAAGTAAGTTTATTCAGCTTTATACACAAAAAAAGTTACATAGATTATCATACATAGCAGCATATGTGTAGAGAACTTAGGATAACCCAAAAAAGTAGTGTCTAAATCAAGTGACTAAAAAATGGGAACACTTCAATCTGGGGTTCCCAAGGAGGTGATTGCAGTGATGTACAACCTGCCAATGAATAGCAGGAGGTCAAGACAAGCGTGTGATGAGAGCAACAGATAAATGGTTGACACACTAGATGAGGTTGCCAAAAAGTCAATGTGGGCAGGACAAAGTTACTAATTGTGGGTGATTTCAATCACAAGGAGATGGGGGAAACCTGGAGCCACACGAGGGACCAGAAATTTGAAGGGCCAAGATGATGGAGGTGGTACTAGAAAAAACCTCATGCTTCAACATGTTAAGTATTCTACCAAAGAGAGAGGATAGGATGAACTAGTTCGGACATTGGGAACATCACACATGAAGGACCCTGCGGAGCTAGTGATCACATGGGCCTGAGCGTTGAATACATTGTAGTGCTAAAAGTAGAGAGGGAAGCAGCACAAGTAGGATGGGAGAAGACAAACTATCAAAGAGGTGACTACACAGGCATAAGGAATTTTCTTATATAAGATACACTTCTGTATTTACAACTTGCATTTTTAGAATTCTACATTGTCTCGTTACGGGTGGAGATTGAACTCACCGCAAGCAAGTCCTAAAAGTCCAGGCCAGTGCGTAAGCCACGGGGCCAGCTGACCACAGTAAGATTAACCCAACTAGGTAGGTAGAGATCCATCTGTAAAAACTTGCATTTGTGGTCACAGTGAGACCCGATTGTGTGTACATATAGTTGGATGACTCTACTGCAGCCACCTGGCCCAGTGGCTAACACACTGGCCTATACTTTTACGACTAACTTGTTGTTGAGTTCAATCCCCTCCCGTACCGTCGTTTGTTTGCAATCGTGTCATTACGATTTCGTGAGTCGAGAAACATATCTCTGGAGAGGATTATGTTGAGGTGTAGAGACCGGGGCTAAACCCGGCAGGAGAACATTGTATGCCTTTTCTAAAAGACAGCTTCCTCACATCTGGTGATTCCTCAGTTCTTCAGTTTAAGAGGTTGGAACTTGGTCACCAGTGTACGTCATGTTGTTCTCCACTAAAGAACAAAAAGGAATAATACCGCTGACTAGTCACAGTAACAGTGACTAGTCACAGTAACAGTGACTAGTTAATGGTCCAAATTGATCGAAACGTAGTCGTAAGATTATTTCTCCCGGAAAAGTTGTAGTGGGATGTAAGGAAGATTTTGCTTACATCCCCGAGCAACGTTTCCGTGCGTCTCCGGAGGTAACTTTCATACTTGGTATCAACCGCTAATGATAATCATCCGAGGTTATGGCGAGTGTTTTTAGTCTCCTGGATGTCTGCTATGAGGATAAACACTAGAGGCACCAGGACCTTGTCTTGCAGTACAACGCTTATTACTTTGCTAATGAAGAATGAGACGCTTGTGCAGCATTTGGGAATCTTCAATGAGGAAACGTTTTGCCAGCCAGTGACTTCTTCAGTCCAATATACAGAGACTAACATCTTGTCGATTTTCAAAACCATTTTCATCCCTCTTTCCTAATGTTATATTCTGCTATTTTGTGTTCAACTCAGAAAATTAAGTATCCATTTGCATAATTTCGGTTATATTTATCACTCTTGGGCGGACACACTCCATAAAGGCATTTGTCAAATGCCTTTCATAATCCGTTTATACCATATGTGAGCTTCGATTTCCTCCCAGCGCCCTCATAGCAATCATGATCCACTCTAAATCCATGTTGATATAAGTTGCGTAGGCTATGCTGCCCCCAAAAGTTTGTAAATTCGAGTCTCTTCAACCTTTGAAAGAATTTTGTGTGATGGTGTGTCTATAAGATTACCTGTAAAAAAAGCTGGTGGCTGTGTCTACAAGGTTCCTTGTAAAAGTGCAATAAAGTTCATTACGATCGAACAGGGAAGAGTCTTGAACTGAGATTACAATGACATAAATATAACAATGGAACTGGACAAGTGTCCAATGCTCTGTATATTCATGTGAGAGATTTTAACCACCCAAATTATTTTTAAAATGCCGAGAAAGTTGGTTCAAGCAGGTCTAAATGTGAGAAAGTTGTATCAGGCAGGTCTATGGGTGAGAAAGTTATATCACGCAGGTCTATGGTTGAGAAAGTTGTATCAGGCAGGTCTATGGTTGAGAAAGTTGTATCAGGCAGGTCTATGGTTGAGAAAGTTGTATCAGGCAGTTGCATCAGGCAGGTCTATGGTTGAGAAAGTTGTATCAGGCAGTTGTATCACGCAGGTCTATGGTTGAGAAAGTTGTATCAGGCAGGTCTATGGGTGAGAAAGTTATATCAGGCAGGTCTATGGTCTCTTGTCCGATCCGATGCTGGCCATGAGGGTGGTGACGCTCTCAGAGGTGCCCACTCCCGTGTGAAGCCGTAGATGTGTCGATGTTCCGGACCAAGCTTCCATCATAGTCGCTCCAGCACCATCCTCTCTGCGACCTTGGAGAGGCAGCTGGTGAGGGAGATGGGTCGCATGTTGCCTGGATCCTTGGGCTTGGGGATCGGTAGGATGTAGGCTTCCTTCCACGTGGTGGGGAGACGCCCGGCCCTCCAGGTACGGTTGATGACCTCCAGGAGGGCGTCATGCCCGTGAGAGCCTGCCTTAGAGATCATGCTGTAGGTGATTCCGTCCTGCCCAGGGGCCGTGTCCCGTGAGGTCTTGAAGGCTGCTTGCAGTTCCCGATCGGTGAATTCGACGTCGGTGACGTCGTGTGTCTCGGATGCCTCTAGAATCCTGGCAGTCCTACCAGGAAGGAGGGTGGCCTGGAGGTCCTGTATGTCTTGGGGCAGGCGGGCTGTGGCCGCCCTGGACGTGAATAGTGTCACCAGCCTCTCTGCCTCCCCAGCCGGGTTATGGTGAGCACGCACCGCGCCTTTGCGCTTGCCCGTAGCTATGTTGATCTTTTGCCAGATCTCGGACAGGGTGGTGCAATGGCTGAAGGAGGCACACCACTCAAACCATTTCGCTAGACGAGTTTTGTGTTCGATGTGGCGAGCGTGCCGTACCACCTCTCGCAGGAGCCTGAGGGACCCAGCCGTGGGGTTGCGTCGGTGTAGCTTACGGGCGCGATTGACACGGTGGTTTTGTTCTTTGACGGCCTCGTCATAGAACCACCAATCGCGCTTGGGGGTACCCCCGACCCTTGTGAGTGGTATTGCCACCCCGGCTGCTCTAGTGAAGGCTGCTTGGAGGCTCTGGGTAGCCTCATCTGGATCGTCAGGGAGATCAGTCTCCTCCCACCACTGCTGTATGACGTCCTGGAAGCACTGCCAGTTAGCCTTCTTGGTGTTCCACCGCGGAGGTGGGGAGTACGGGGGGAGCCGTGCTAGCGACAGGGTGGTGACGATTGCAAAATGGTCACTGGTGAGACGTGGGTGGATTTCCCACCTGGCTCCTGGAAGTAGTATCCGGGAAAGGAGCGTGACGTCCAGTCGGTTGCCATAGTGGTGGGTCGGCTCTCCTGTGTTGAGGAGGGCTATCTCGGGAACGTCCTCCAGCACAGACTTTGCAAAAGCCTTTGATAAGTGTGACCATGGTGTGATAGCACACAAAATGCGTGATAAAGGAATAACAGGAAACGTTGGTAGATGGATCAATAATTTCCTAACAAGTAGAACACAAAGAGTAGTAGTCAACAGAGTAAAGTCTGAGGTGGCTACGGTGAAAAGCTCTGTTCCACAAGGCACAGTACTCGCTCCCATCCTGTTCCTCATCCTTATATCGGACATAGACAGGGATATCAGCCACAGTGCCGTGCATTCCTTTGCAGATGACACCCGAATCTGCATGACAGTGTCCACCATTGAAGACACTGCAAGACTCCAAGCAGACATCAACCAAATCTTTAAATGGGCTGCAGAAAACAATATGAAGTTCAATGATGAGAAATTTCAATTACTCCGATATGGAAAACATGAGGAAATTAAAATCTCATCGGAGTATAAAACTAATTCCAACCACACAATAGAGCGAAAAACTAATGTCAAAGACCTGGGAGTGATCATGACAGGATCTCACCTTCAAGGACCATAACACTGTAGCAATTGCATCTGCCAGAAAAATGACAGGATGGATAATGAGAACCTTCAAAACCAGGGATGCCAAGCCCATGTTGACACTTTTCAGGTCGCTTGTTCTATCTAGGCTGGAATATTGCTGCACACTAACTGCACCTTTCAAGGCAGGTGAAATTGCTGAACTAGAAAATGTACAGAGAACCTTCACGGCACGCATAACTACAATAAACCACTTCAATTACTGGAAACGCTTGAAGTTCCTAAACCTGTACTCCCTGGAATGCAGGCGGGAGAGATACATTATTATATACACTTGGAAAATCCTAGAGGGATTAGTACCAAACTTGCACACGAGAGTCACTCCCTTCGAAAGCAAAAGACTCGGCAGACGATGTAACATCCCCCCAATGAAAAGCAGGGGTGCCACTAGCACGTTGAGAGACAACACATTAAGTGTCAGTGGCCCAAGACTGTTCAACTGCCTCCCAGCATACATAAGGGGGATTACCAATAGACCACTGGCTGTCTTCAAGCGAGCACTGGACAGGCACCTAAAGTCGGTGCCTGACCAGCCAGGCTGTGGTTCGTACGTTGGACTGCGTGCGGCCAGCAGTAACAGCCTGGTTGATCAGGCTCTGATCCAACATGAGGCCTGGTCACAGACCGGGCCGCAGGGGCGTTGACCCCTGGAACTCTCTCCAGGCAAACTCCTGGTAATTTCAAATAAAAAATTCATGTCTTCCTGTTTCAGAATTATTACACTATACAAGTATTAAATTGGTACATTGTTCTTGCATTATTATTATTGATATTGTATAGAATAATACTTCAAATATACACTGCTTTGTTGCAACACAAAACAAACAAACACACCATCACAAGAATACACTTGACTGCCAATATGACATTCTCATTATAATGTCATGAGGACTCATTCTGCAAAGCAAGTAAGTCACTACTGTAAATTTACTGCTTACCTAAAATTATCATCATAATTTTTATGAAAAGTTTAATAGTTACACTATGAGCTTTATATTTTACTTTATGCAAAATTATCATCGACATATGTAGGGTCTACAAATTTTAGCAGTACATACGTATAAAGCATGACCTGAATATTATTACTATCATATCACAATACTATTTACCATTCAACACACTGTACAGTGCCCGTATACAAGACCTTAGTTTTGCTGGCATCTCACCCATATTTCTGACAGCGTTACATTTTCACATTTATATTTTTAATTTTGTGTACATTTATATGTATATACTTCTTGATTTGTTAGGATTAGTCTTGTGTTAGACGATTTTGAAATTTTGATTAGCATATTAGTTGTTATTCTTTATATATGTATTTAAACAATAAATTTTTGTACATTAGTCTCCCTATTGTACATACATACATACATACATAATATGTTAAAAACTGGAATTTCATAGTACTCCAAACTTTTATTTAAACTATAAGGGTATGTGTCTGAATTGCCTAATTTAAAAATAAAAAGTATAACCATATCGAATTTACTGCAAATAAATTACCTGTATACTATTTGGATAACAACATCCCCACTATATGACTATACTATATCATATGTTTCTAAGTGACATCAGAATAGTTTTAGTATTTTGAAAAGCATTTGTAACTGTATAAATATTCTGTGATAAGTATATCTACTAATGTATATATACCACTGTTCTACTAGTTTTATCCTTAGCATAAGTCTGCTTCAAATGCCTTGCATAAATATGAGATCTACCATGTAAGACGCATTTGTATCAAACTACTTTATTATTATTATTGTTAATTATTATTATTAGCATTATTACTGGCATTATTATTATTATATTGTTATTAGTCATTATTGTTATTATTATTATTTGAATTATAAAGTTATTATTATTATTATTATTATTACTGTTATTATTATTGGCATTATTATTATTACTGTTATTATTGGCATTATTATTATTATTATTATGTCATTATTATTAGTTATTATTATTGGCATTATTATTATTATTATGTCATTATTATTACTGTTATTATTGGCATTATTATTATTATTATGTCATTATTATTAGTTATTATTATTATTATTATTATTATTATTATTATTATTATTGGCATTATTATTATTATGTCATTATTATTGGCATTATTATTATTATGCCATTATTGTTATTAGTCATTATTGTTATTACTGTTATTATTATTATTGGCATTACATTATTATTATTTTTATTATTGTTATTACTGTTGCTGTTAGTCATTATTGTTATTAGTTATTATTATTATTATTTTAATTATTGTTATTACTGTTGCTATTAGTCATTATTGTTATTATTATTATTATTACTATTATCATTATTACTATTATTATTACTATTATTATTTTTATTATTATTGTTATTATGTCATTATTATTACTGTTATTAGTCATTATTATTATTATTTTAATTATTGTTATTACTGTTGCTATTAGTCATTATTGTTATTAGTTATTATTATTATTATTATTATTATTATTGTCATTATTATTACTGTTATTAGTCATTATTATTATTATTATTATTATTGTTGTTGTTATTAGTCATTAGTTATTACTGTTGCTGCTGTTATTATTGGCATTATTATTATTAATATTCACTATGCTATAATTATACAATTATTATTAGTTATAATTGCCATTATTATTATCATCATCATTGAGTAATGATCACAAGTGGTATTCCATAGGAATCATGTTTTTACATTAAACATTTGTAATGAGATGCAAGCAAATGCTGTATATAGTGAGTGGGCTGAGTAATCTGAGGCTTCTCTCATTCATAATCACTATCTGTTATCTGGTGTTAGTTCCAGGAATTATCACCCCTGCACCTCCATCTCAGATCAGATCTCCTAAATTTGAGAACTATGAAAAATAAAGAAAGGACTTGGAACCATTACTGGAATATTTGTTCTATTTTTCAATATTTTTTTTTTTAAGAGAATCAAGAATTCCCTGGTGCAGTGCCGTAAAAACTCTATATAAGACTCATAGGTGCATTGTCTGAGTGGCTATTGAACCAAATAATGCTAGAAAATGGCAAAAAAATGCACCTAAGTACTTTATTGTATAACTAATATAGTATACATATACTAATATAGTATATACTAATATAGTACATACTAATACAGTATGTACTCACAATTTACAGTTATACTTCAATAAACTGGATACAAAGGAGTTAAAAGTGTCATTTACCTATTACTTTTAAAAGTGCATTATACAGAGGTCCTTTATAGTGAGAGTTTACTGCATTAATAAGAACATAAAAAAAAATTCATGTTATGTATGAGCACTATTTACGTATTATAAAACAATGACATCACTGTTTTTGCAAATTTCAAAATAATGGAGGAGTTAGGTGATAATTTATAGCTTACAGTTTACAATAAAAAATGGGTTTAGAAAGAAATATCATTGTTTTATGTGTAAATTTTTAAGTTTTTTTTTTTGTCTAGGTTTTATTTAATATTTACTTTATCTGTTTGTTTCTTTAGTATATAAATTTAACATTAAATGGGTTGTGCAATAGAAAGTTATATTTCAGGCCTATAGGATAAACCTTTTATTTTGTACCAAAAAATAAAGCCTAATGTAATTTAACCAAACCATACCAACCCAAATGCAACCTAACCTGACCTAACCAAGTACTATATGTAACTCAAAATCTAGGTTAAGTTTTGTTATTTTGGGTTAGGCTAGTTTATTTTATTACCAAAAAAAGGTTTTCTTCCTATAAACACAACCAAGTTACTGTTGGAGAATTTACATAACCCAGATTTTCTGAGTAGCTCAAGTTAATGCTCACCTTGTTCAGAAACACTGAACAATCACAATATTTATATGTATAATGTTTATATTCAAGGAGCAAATGTATCTAAATAAAGTTTGTGAAAATTAAACTTAAGAGAGACATGTGTCAGGTGATTTTCAGAGGCACAATAATAAAGCATAATATGGCACCAGTTAATTTTATTTAGGTACAGATACACATAAATAGTTACACACATTATCATACATAGTAACATATGCGTAACAACTGAGAGATAATGTTTATAGATAGTAACATATGTATGTGTAAATTACCTAGGATAACCCCCAAAAAAGTCAGACATTACACATCCATGTGTTTATTTTAATTTTATGGCTTTGTAAAAAAATAAAGCATGAGAGAAGCATGCATTATTACTAATAGTGTAGTGTGTGAGTGTAATCCAAGAATGTGGCACTGGTGTAGGTCTATAGTGCCAGTGCCACTCACATCTCAAAATTTAAAACACATTCCCACCCCCACTACTTATTTTAGCCCTCTCCTTCAACGTTATCTGCAACCAGCGACCCATAAGGGTAGTAAAAGTGAGGTTGTCATGAAAATAATGAGAGAGAAGACACGACAATATCATCTCCAGGAATTTGTGGGTTTTGAATTTGGCGGGTGATGGAGGGAAGATGGCGGCGGGCGGCGCAGGCAGCGCCTCCCTCACTCCCTCACTTACCGTTTCTTCCTCCTTTTCCATGCCCGTCGGCATCTGCGGCACCGTCCTGTTAATGGCGTTGAATTCCGCATAGTCCGGTATATCCTCTTGCATATACACAGGGATGGGTTTTGAGGCGTCGAGCTGCCTCGCACGAAACTTGCTCATTTTGCCAGCACAAATATTAGCAAGCCCCCACCACCACAAAACACTTCATAATTTACTTCACGGGGGGCTGAGTGGGCCACAGCCCACCGCAAATTGTGGGGGGCACCAACTAGGATGTGCCCATTTTGCTTGTTTTCTCTTTCCAACACACACAAAGAATTAATTGGAGAAAAAAACACTGATTCAGGTGCTTAGGAACCGCAGTACAATCATGGCGGTTCTTCACACCACGCTCTGCGCGCCACTAGCGCCTCAGCGCCATCACTCGGCTTATACTGCAACTAATGGCAACCATACTAGACCGTACCTTACTTTACACACCTCTACTGTCTCATGGTTCTACTGGTCTTCACAGACATGTCTACTGTCTCATAGTTCTACTGGTCTTCACAGACATGTCTACTGTCTCATGGTTCTACTGGTCTTCACAGACATGCCTACTGTCTCATGGTTCTACTGATCTTCACAGACATGTCTACTGTCTCATGGTTCTACTGGTCTTCACAGACATGTCTACTGTCTCATGGTTCTACTGATATTTGAAATGACATTATGTACAGTTATAACACTAATACTGCCTTATTAATCTTAAGTTAGTCTTAAGTTTGCCCAAAGTGCTCTGCACATAAAGGGGCTTTTGTCATGTACACCTAATTGCTATACTCCTTTGTACAAACATGTATCATGCAAAAATAAAAAAATATTATTGTCTATTGTCTCATGGTTCTACTGGTCTTCACTGATATGTCTACTGTCTCATGGTTCTACTAGTCTTCACTGATATGTCTATTGTCGCATGGTTCTACTGGTCTTCACAGACATGTCTGCCGTATCATGGTTCTACTGGTCTTCACAGACATGTCTGCCGTATCATGGTTCTACTGGTCTTCACTGACATGTTTACTGTCATGGTTCTACTGGTCTTCACTAACATGTCTACTGTCTCATGATTCTACTGGTCTTCACAGACATGTCTACTGCCTCATGGTTCTGGTCTTCACTGACATGTCTACTGTCTCATGGTTCTACTGGTCTTCACCGACATGTCTACTGTCTCATGGTTCTACTGGTCTTCACCTATGTCTATTGTATCATGTTTACTGGTCTTCACTGACATGTCTATTGTCTCATGGTTCTACTGGTCTTCAAAGACGTTTACTATATCATGGTTCTACCTGTCTTTACAGGCATTTCTATTGTCTCATGGTTCTACTGGTATTCGGACATGTGTAGTCTCATGGTTCTACTGGTATTCAGACCTGTCTGCTGTCTCATGGTTCTACTGATCTTCACTGACATGTCTACTGTCTCATGGTTCTACTGGTCTTCACAGACATGTTTACTATATCATGGTTCTACCTGTCTTTACAGGCATGTCTATTGTCTCATGGTTCTACTGGTATTCGGACATGTGGTCTCATGGTTCTACTGGTATTCAGACCTGTCTACTGTCTCATGGTTCTACTGGTCTTCACTGACATATCTACTGTATCACGGTTCTACTGATCTTCACAGACACTGTGAAAAAGGCCACTCATCCACAACTCTATTACCAAACCAGTGCTTTCCTATATCCTTTCTAAATCTATTTTTTTTCCAACCTGAACCCATTACTGCGAGTCCTGTCTTGGTTTGATATTTTTAGCACGCCACTCACATCCCCTTTATTTATTCCTGTTTTCCATTTATACACCTCAGTCACTGATATGTCTACTGTACTTGTCTTTACAGACATGTCTACTATACCTATCTTTACAGACATGTCTACCTATCTTCACAAACATGTCTACTGTACCTATCTTCACAGACATGTCTACTATACCTATCTTCACAGACATGTCTACTGTACCTATCTTAACAGAAATGTCTACCGTACTTATCTTCACAGACATCTCTACTGTACCTATCTTCACAGACATGTCTACTGTACCTATCTTCAAAGACAACTCTACTGACTCATGACTGTACCTATCTTCACAGACATGTCTACTGTACCTATCTTCATAGACAAGTCTACTGACTCATGGCTGTACCTATCTTCACAGACATGTCTGCTGTACCTATCTTCACACACGTCTTTACTGTACCATTCTTCACAGACATGCCTACTGTACCTATATTCACAGAAATGTCTACCGTACCTATCTTCACAGACAAGTCTACTACCTGGAGTCTACCTGGAGAGAATTCCAGGGGTCAACGCCCCCGCGGCCCGGTCTGTGACCAGGCCTCATGTTGGACCAGAGCCTGATCAACCAGGCTGTTACTGCTGGCCGCACGCAGTCCAACGTACGAACCACAGCCCGGCTGATCAGGTACCGACTTGAGGTGCCGTCCAGTGCCTGCTTGAAGACAGCCAGGGGTTTGTTGGTAATCCCCCTGATGTATGCTGGGAGGCAGTTGAACAATCTTGGGCCCCTGACACTTATTGTGTTGTCCCTCAACGTGCTAGTGGCACCCCTGCTCTTCATTGGGGGGATGTTACATCGCCTGCCGAGTCTTTTGCTTTCGTAGGGAGTGATTATTGTGTGCAAGTTTGGTACTAAGCCCTCGAGAATTTTCCATGTGTATATAATAATGTATCTCTCCCGTCTGCGTTCTAGGGAGTACAGGTTTAGGAACTTCAAGCGTTCCCAGTAGTTGAGGTGGTTTATCGCAGTTATGCGTGCGGTGAAGGTTCTCTGCACATTTTCAAGGTCACCAATTTCACCCGCCTTGAAAGGTGCAGTTAGTGTGCAGCAATATTCCAGCCTAGATAGAACAAGCTATCTGTAAAGTGTCAACATGGGCTTGGCATCCCTGGTTTTGAAGGTTCTCATTATCCATCCTGTCATTTTTCGAGCAGATGCAATTGCTACTTTGTTATGGTCCTTGAAGGTGAGATCCTCTGACATGATCACTCCCAGGTCTTTGACATTAGTTTTTCGCTCTATTGTGACTCATGACTGTACCTATCTTCACAGACCTGACTACTGACATGACTGCACTGGTCTTTATGGACATGACTCCTGACTCACGGCTTTATTGTTCTTCACAGACATGACTACTGACTCATGACTGCACTCATGTTCACAGACTTGTCTGGAGAGTCTGACCCTGCCTGCCAATATTCATAAATATAAAATAAACAAAAACTAAATTATATGTGGTTACATTTGACTTTAGGTTCTGCTCTGAGTTGATCGTCAATTTACTCTTTAAAATGTTTAATCTAACCCAATCTAAAATAACCTAACGTAATTTAACCTTACTCCGCCAGTAGTAGATATGGGAATGGCGCGCCTTTGTTTACATACTATTAGTTTTTGTTTACGCTGCTGTGATTGGCCAGACGCGTTACACGACTCAATCCTAACAGTGTATTGGCTTTGAAGTGCCGCTCGTGCCGAAATAAATATTTTTTTTTTTGCTAATATCTATCAACTATAAAGATTTCCACAAATAAAAATTATTTCCAGGATATACACAGCAAGTTTGTGTTTGATATAATATCATGCCTGAGTTCAGACCACGACTTGAATTCAATATTAACCACATTTTTTGCTTTGCAACAAAGAAAATAGTAAGAAAAAAGTGGTTATAAGCATAACTATAATTTTTAAAGGGGTGGAGGGGTAAGCCAGTGGAAGGCCTCGGTCAGATGACCAAAAGCTCAGTCCCGCCTATTAATGAACTGATGAATGGGACACATGTGCAGTAGGCTTCTTCGGTCGAATGAGCTTCGCAAATAGGTAGCAAAGTGTTGCACTGTGTGTTATTCATGGACCTGTAGGTATTGCGATACTATTAAGAAACTGTTGTAATATCATACGTGTTTACAGATTTGACTATATTATTAACAACGTCCACACTCAGTCTTGGCCATATTGGTATTTAAAGACATATACTGAACATGGAACTTATATATTTTCACAGAAGTGTCTTCGGAGCATAACAGTATCGACATACACACACGGGGCCAGGAGCTGTGAATCGACCCCTGCAACCACAACTAGGTGAGTACCGATATATACAGACATGTCTACTAAGTTTTGTGATATATTTAAGTATATACCCATCCAGCGGGCAGTAGTCACCCTATACCCATCCTGTGTCCTGTGGGTAGTAGTCAAAGAATCACAGAGGCACATAATGGGTCCAGGGACTCGACCCATTATGTGCCTCTGTGTGCCCCAACATTTGTGTTTGCTAAGCAAATTACAGCGGTCATTGACTATTTACTGAATTCATAACTATGGTAACGAGTCTACACAGTGCAGTAATCAGTCACAAAGCACTATAGCCTAGCTATATTTACAACAGCAAAAATCAGAGTATTTTTCTTTTTGCCAGAATGGCTGGTAGCATCGCACTAGGAATAAAATAATGTTTCTTGGGCATCTGAGAGTAAATTGTCACTCACAATTCACATATATTGTCACATTCCAGCACACAGTAACGCAGGGTGTGACAGTAGTTCTGGTTCTGTTTACATCATGCGGTGGTACACACTCAAGAGGTACTTGTAGCCCCAGCCAGGCACTAGTGGCACTCCTGGAGTGTGGTATTGTATGTGTCATAGACATGTGGCTCATCCTGCGTAGTCTTGACCGTACTGATCTTCACAGACATGTCTACTGAGTCTTGACCGTACTGATCTTCACAGACATGTCTACTGAGTCTTGACCGTACTGATCTTCACAGACATGTCTACTGAGTCTTGACCGTACTGATCTTCACAGACATGTCTACTGAGTCTTGACCGTACTGATCTTCACAGACATGTCTACTGAGTCTTGACCGTACTGATCTTCACAGACATGTCTACTGAGTCTTGACCGTACTGATCTTCACAGACATGTCTACTGAGTCTTGACCGTACTGATCTTCACAGACATGTCTACTGAGTCTTGACCGTACTGATCTTCACAGACATGTCTACTGAGTCTTGACCGTACTGATCTTCACAGACATGTCTACTGAGTCTTGACCGTACTGATCTTCACAGACATGTCTACTGAGTCTTGACCGTACTGATCTTCACAGACATGTCTACTGAGAACTGACTAACAATTCAAGTTCATCAATTAGCCTGGCCAGTTCATTACCCAGCCAGTGAAGATATTACCTCCTAGAGTTGTTCACATAACATGGAGTACAGATAACAACATTAAGTCAGCAGTAAAGGCTTAACAGGTATAAATCTAGAATGAATGAAATGATTTACCTGCTTACAATAACAAACAATAGGGCAACTCTTGTTTTCTTTGCAAAGTGGTTTTAAAGTTTCTAGGCGGCTAGATATGTACATTGGTCCTCGAAATATGCATCGTAGAGCTGCCATCTATTAGAAATATTTATCTTACTAGATATATTAGTTGACTTATGTGGCGACATGTGGAAGCTTTCTCAGGAGTTTCCATGAGTCGTCATGTGACCACGCTTAGAAAAGCAAAATTTAGGTTTGCATTTTTCCTGTAACTTCTATTAGATTCCGATCATATTACTCTCTATAACCGGTTTTAAAGTATTATTTCAGGCAAATCCTGGAAGATAATATTATTTTATAATAAATAATATAAATAATTTACTCAAAACATTGGAATATTTGCTAACATATTTTAAGCTAGTAGAGCCCGCAGCCTCCCTCTCTAGGCTACGATAATCCTTGAAATTTTTCTATACGGAATCTCAATCAAACGTCTGACTACACTGAACAAAAAGACGTACATGAAGCTAGCAAGGCAATGTCCAATGTAATACAACTTACACTTGAAGACCAGTCATTCAAAACTGACAATAAAATAGCGTGTACGGAGGTGTAGTTATCAAGCGGACCAATGCGCATCCCTGGGTAAGATAGCAAGCTACTTTGGCCTTTATAAAATTATCACAACATTTAGACTACTTTCATTCCAGCCATTACAACAATATATATTTTTCCTTAATACTTTTGCACTGTCGCATAATGAATATTATACGGATGGTCACTATTGACAGTTACTTAAAGACGCTTAATATGAACATTGGTTTAATCAAATGCTAATTAACCCTGCGGTAGATAACTACGAATTACTCTAGGAAAATTTAGTACATTTGATTGCATCATCGTCACATGCAACCATGAACATTAAGACGAAAATATTAACGAAAAAATGCAAATGCATCTTATCCCTGGCAACCTCAGCATGCCGATGTACAACGACTATATTTATATATATACGTATATATAAATACGGCTCTTATAACGCCAGAAGGTCAATTAACTCATATATCAGAGTGAAATGTATACGTATACAAATAATACTATGCATTTTAAGAGCTATATTTACTTCATATAGAGTTTAGTATAGATATAAAAATATGTGAATAGTTGTCAACCTAGAGTTCAGGCCATTGACTTAGGTCTCTTGTCTACCTGTGTATATACTCCATATATACTACCTATATGTATATACCTATATACATATACGAGTTGAATGATAGCTCTAGGTCTTTCGTGTTGTAATCAACACATCATCAGGAGCTTGCAATATTGCAGAAAAAAGGTTGAAATCCGAGCAAACATGTTCAGAGTTAGCATATATATATATATATATATATATATATATATATATATATATATATATATATATATATATATATTGTACTGATGTGTCTATAGTATGTGTGTGCTCTAAAATCCATTATAAATCATTTTGTATGTTATGGGTGCAAACCTAAATAAAAAAATGGAGTATGTCAAGGGAGATCAGTCACACCAGTCATGAAGATTGGGGAAGGTCAAAGAAGACCGCAGATGGAGTACAGGCTAGGGGACCAAAGAGTGTAAACCTTATTCAAGGAAAAGGATCTTTGGGTGAGTATAATACCGAATACATCTCGTGAGACACACATCAACCAATTAACTGCTGCAGCATATGGGCGCCTGGCAAACCTAGGAATAGCGTTTCAACACCTAAGTAAGGAGTCATTCACGACACTGTACACTGTACGTCAGGCCCATACTGGAGTACGCAGCACCAGTATGGAACCCACACCTGCTCGAACACGTCAAGAAATTAGATAAAGTGTAAAGGTTTGCAACAAGACTAGTCCAGGAGCTAAGGGAAATCAACGTGACGATACTGAAGGACAGGAGGATTAAATACACCATGATAACGATATATAAAATATTTAGAGGAACTGACAAGGTGGATAGGGACAGAATATTTCAGAGATGGGACACAGCAATAAGGGGCTACAACTGGAAGTTAAAACTCAGATGAGTCACAGGGATGTTAGGAAGTATTTCTTCAGTCACAGAGTGGTCAGGAAGTGGAACAATCTGGAGAGTGATGTAGTGGAGTCAGGACCCATACATAGCTTTAAGAAGAGGTATGATAAAGCCCATGGAGCAGGGAGAGAGTGGAAATAGTAGCGACCAGCGAAGAGGAGGAGCCAGGAGTTGTGAATCGACCCCTGCAACCACAAATAGGTGAGTACACTTGCACCAGGTGTGAGTGAGCGAGGTATATGGAGTATGTGAGGGGAGGTGAGTCACACCTAACCCAGTCTTTGACTGGGTTATCCTCAGTTAAATCTGCTCAATGTGTCTTTTATGTGACCATCATTGCTGCTACACCTGCTGTCTCTGTATATGACTGAAGAAGCCTACGGTGTAGGCGAAACGTTTCAGTCAACAATAGACACACAACTGTTGTACATGTGTCTTACTCTTTAACTTGTCAGTATTATTTACCATTTTCAACATTTTTTTATGAACCCAAAGCCTATTTTTTTAACAAATGGCCTTTTCGTCCCCAAATAATTATCATCTTGTTAGATTAGTAAGTTTATTTAGACAAAGGTACACATAAGTACAATTATCATACATAGTGTAAATTACCCAGGATAACCCAAAAAAGTCAAAGTGACTTATTTCCATTGTGGACCTTGATTATAGTGAGAGCTTCGTCTTGAAGCTAAGCATGATGCCTTAAGTTGTATTGATGCTCCAGTCTCAGCATTTTCTTCTACAGATTATGTATGTTGATGACTGTGATCATCGGGGCTCTGGTGGCTAAAGCTCTCGCTTCACACGGCGAGGGTCTGGGTTCGATTCCCAGCCAGGGTAGAAACATTGGGTGTTTCTTTACACCTGTTGGCTATGTTCACCCATCAGTAAAATGGGTACCTGGGTATTAGTCGACTGGTGTGGGTCGCATCCTGGGACACTGACCTAATTTGCCCGAAATGCTCTGCATAACATTGATGTCAGCTATGGTCTGTATACCATGTACATGTAGTAAATAAAGATATTATATTATTATTAAATTACTGTTGCAGCTGGTAGTGCCTCCTGGACACAAACTAAATGATGCACCAGCAACTAGGCTTCCACCCTTCAAACTGACCTCAAATGTATTCATGTATCGGAATGTGACAGGTCAGTTGCTAGCCATGTCTTATTAATCTCGGAGTATTAAATGTTAGTTGCTTGTGTCAGTAGCCAGATACAGGTATGGTAGAACAGTAACGTGAGGGTAGACTTGTGGATCTCTCTCATATGTCTGTTCCTGCTAGCCACACCTGCTCCTATGTTCATAGTTCATCTGTTATATTTCACACAGGATGGTTTTACTGTTATACTCTACCTAGCAGGATGCGCTCCTTCATACACCATCCTAGATATTGAAGTTGCCAGAGGAGGCTGGAAGACTTCACTGTAGTGCATTTATATTTAATATGTTAGTATGATAGCTTGTAAAAGTATTAATAAACATAACACTAATACTTCTACTAACAATCCTAGCACTAACAACTATAATAACACTAATAAAAATATCCTTGTTTCTAACCAGTGATGCCTTGTTTCTTACCAGCCCCCATCCTATTCCTCACCCTCATATCAGACATAGACATAGATGTAATCCACAGCACCGTGTCATCCTTTGCAGACGATATTAGGATCTGCATGAGACTGTCGTCTATTGAGGACACGGTTAATCTCCAAGAAGATATAAACAAAGTTTTCCAATGGGCAACGGAAAACAATATGATGTTCAATGAAGACAAATTCCAACTACTCCGTTATGGAAAATTGGAGGAGATAATAATTAGAATTGAGTATACTACAAACTCTGATCATACAATAAAGCGAAAAAATAATGTGAGGGACCTGGGAGTGGTAATGTCTGAGGATCTCACTTTCAAGAATCACAACAGTGCCACGATCACAGCTGAAAAAAAATGATGAAATGGATAATGAGAACGTTCAAAACAAGAGATGCTAAGCTAATGATGATCCCTTTCAAATCACTTATTCTCTATAGGCTGGAATTCTGCTGTACATTAACATCTCCGTTCAAAGCAGGTGAAACTGCAGATCTAGTGTACAGAGAACCTTTACTGCACATATAAGTTCCATCAAACACCTTAACTACTGGGAACGCTTGGAAGCACTTGACTTGTACTCACTGGAATGCAGGCTAAAGAGATGTATCACAATCTACACTTGGAAAATCCTAGAAGGAATGGTCCCGAATCTGCACACAGAAATCACTCCCTACGAAAGTAAAAGACTGGGCAGGCGGTACAAAATCCCCAATGAAAAGTAGGGGAGCCATTGGTACACTAAGAGAAAACACCATAAGTGTCCGGGGCCCAAGACTGTTCAACAGCCTCCCACCATGCATAAAAAGAATTACCAATAGGTCCCTGGCTGCCTTCAAGAGGGAGCTGGACAGATACTTAAAGTCAGTGTTAGATCAGCCGGGCTGTCGTTCGTACGTTGGACTATGTGCTGCCAATAGTAACAGCCACCAGGTGATGTAGGCTAGTGTTCCAGCCAGTGTTGTAGCCTAGTGTTCCAGCCAGTGATGTAGCCTAGTGTTCTAGCCAGTGATGTAGCCTAGTGTTCCAGCCGGTGATGTAGCCTGGTGTTCCAGCCAGTGATGCACCTAGTGTTCCAGCTAGTGATGTAGCCTAGTGTTTCAGCCAGTGATGTAGCCTAGTGTTTCAGCCAAGTGGATGTTGGTAGGCCTAGTGTTCAGCCATGTAGCCTAGTGTTTCAGCCAGTGATGTAGCCTAGTGTTCGCCAGTGATCCTAGTGTTCAGCAGTGATGTAGCCTAGTGTTCCCAGTGATGAGCCAGTTAGAGGTCGCACTGACTATGTGCATGTGCACCGGTAGGCTAGTTCAGCATGTGTAGCCATGAGTGTTGCCTTTTCTAGCCAAGTGTATGTTGGGTATGGCCTTTCAGCAGTGATGACAGTTTCCACTAGATGTTAGTGTTTGCATGAGTACCAGTGTTTAGCAGTGATGTGGCTATGTTACTATGGCCTAGTGTCCAGGGTAGCTAGTGTTTAGCCAGGAGCCAGTGTTCAGCCCGTGATGCACTATGTTCAGTAGGAGAGCCAGGACCAGGAGCATGGATGTTTACCATCTTAACAGTTAAATAAACCACTCTTTCCCTTTTTTTCAAACTCAAATTCAAATTTTTATTTCTTTGCATAGTTTACAATGTTATAAGGAGTTTATTTTCATGCATAGTTCACAATGTGTAATTACAATATTGATGCCAAGGTCAGGGTGTGGGCAATTATCACTGGTTGTTCAGGTCAGAGGAGGACCTGACATGTGATACCATACCCTCTTACATCACATCCCCCTTCTTCCCCCAGTTTAAAATATCTGAAAACTAGGGTCAATCTAGAATTGTCCTAAGTTATCAGACTATTTTATGATAAAGCTCATGGAGCAGGGAGAGAATGGACCTAGTAGCGTCCAGTGAAGAGGGGACCAGGGGAGCCTGACGAGGTGATCATCATTAATCAAAACCCATCTTCGATCCTCTGTTAAGAAATCTAAAACTAGGTTCAACTAGTCAAGTTATCAACTAGTTTTTTAACCATGGAGGTAGCAGGCAAGACAGGCGTCGTAAATGCTTTGTGACCGTGGTGTATCTGGGAAAAACAGTTGGTGCTGGTACCCATAATCAACTTTCATGAAAATATATTACCTGAGGAAGATAAACTGCACAAAGAAGAGAGAGGCAAGATTTTGTTGGGATTTTTAACCCTGGAGGGTTAGCTACCCAGGATAACCCAAGAAAGTCAGTGCGTCGTCGAAGACTGTCTGTCATATTTCCATTGTGGTCCTTCAATCTTGTCCCCCAAGATGCCACCCACACCAATACACTAACACCAAGGTAGGACTTGCTTGCTAGGTGAACAGGGACAACAGGTGTAAGGAAACATGTTCAGTAAGGAGGCACCAGAGATAATACAGTATACGATAAGCTCATATAGAGCTGAGAATAAGATAGTGATTTTATTTTTTGGGGTTTAAAAAACAAAGGTGTTAGAACCTTGTTATGGATCACCTTACGTTCTAAAATGTGACGTGTCATATACTGTGGAAGATTGTTGGCATATGCTGTGTGGGAGGGGTGTGCGAGTGGTGGGTGGGAGGGGTATGAGTGGGAGGGGTGTGCGAGTGGTGGGTGGGAGGGGTATGAGTGGGAGGGGTGTGCGAGTGGTGGGTGGGGGAGGTGTGGGCATGGATACACAACGTACCCTGAGTCCTTCACTCTCACTCCTCCCTCACCAGCTGTATCCTCACCTCTCACTCTCCAGGGAGTAGCAATGATGGGCATAAAATACACGAGGAATTAAGTGGAGATGGGTGGTGACGTGTGTTTGTGTGTGCTCACATAGGGGTCGAATCTTAGCTCCTGGCCCAGATTCTCAACTAATAATAATAATAATAATAATAATAATAATAATAATAATAATAATAATATTTTTATTTCGATGCATGTTACAAGTGTACACTGTTATTGGTAGTTACAATTATAAAACTGTAATGCAAGGAGAGCCACTGGCATGCCATGGCATTAGGGGCAGTTTATTCTAAAGACTTATTCACTAAGTACTTAATGCTAAATAAATTGATTGAGTTTATTCTAGTTCTGTATTATTTTAAATTATAATATGGTTATACATACTATTAAAAGACAATACAAGAGAAATTGGTTGAGTTTAATCTAGTTGTATATTTTATTTCAAGTTACAGTATGTTGATGCTATACTAGTATAATAACAATACTAGAAAAAATTATTGAGTTTCTTCTAGTTATATATTTTATTTCAAATTAACAAAATGATGATACTATAAGATTTTAAATGACAATATGATGATATGAAATTGCAACAAGTGTTAAGGAGGATGAACATATCAAATTGAGATTATCTTAAGTAAAATAATATTTGGTTTGAAAGTTTGTTACAGTATGAGTATTTAGTATAGGGTGAGTAGGTGATTTTTGAGAAGAGTCTTGAATTGCCGCTTACCAGATTTACTCACTCTTAGCCTCGTGGGCCCTATCGTACTTGCTGTTAAAATTATGTAAAAGCATACCTCTACCACTTCCTCATTGAGATCATTCCACTTTCCGACCACTCTGAGCCTGAAGAAACACTTCCTGGGGTGGTTTTGATAAGGACATGCCTTATATGGGCCAGTAGGCCTTCTGCAGTGTTCCTCCATTCTTATGTTTATCTCTGTGACTCATCTGTGTAATGCTGTATCGCTGGGTACTTCTTATTCGCCTCTCAAACAGCCTGTCCCTGTCTATCCTATCAGTTCCTTTGAGCATTTTTGCATGTTGCTGTCATGTCTTCCCTGGTTCTTCTGACCTTCAATGTCGTTGGGTTCAGTTTCATCAGCCTCTCCTTGTACATCATGCCTCTCAGCTCTGGAACAAACCTCGCTGCACACTTCTCCATTTTCTCCACTTTCTGAACATGATTTTTCAGGTGTGGGTTCCTTACTGGTGCTGTGTACTGCAAGATGGACCTGAGTTATATGCTGTATACAGTGCCCGGAATAATTCTGCATACAGTGCCCTTTGGTGAGTCTTTGGTGATATGCTAGGTACTATGCTCACCCCTAGGTCTTTCTCTTTGAGTTCTGTAGCTTCAGTTCCATGAGGCTATAATCCGTTCTTCTGGTCCCTTTCCCAGTCTTCATAACCTTGCATTTTCTGAGGTTGAATTCAGGCAACCACTTAATTGACCAAGGATCACAACAATGTCATTACCACAACCGGGAGGAAAATGATAGGATGGATAATGAGAGACGTCAAAACAAGATATGTCAAGCTAATGATGATCCTCTTTAAGTCACTTGTTCTCTCTAGGCTGGAATATTCCTGTACACTAACAGCCCCTTAGAAGGCAGATGAAATTGCACATCTGGAGGTTATACAGATACCCTTCACTGCACGTATGAGTTCAGTCAAACGCTTTAATTTAACAATTTAAACCTGGAAAATCCTTTAGCGACTGGTCCCAAATTTGCACACAAAGTCAGTACCTGACCAGCCGGGCTGTGGTTCGTACGTCGGTTTACGTGCGCCCAGCAGTAACAGCTTGGTTGATCAGGCCTGATCCACCACGAGGCCTGGTAATGGACCAGGCCGCGGGGGCGTTGACCCCGAAATTCCCTCCAGGTATATTCCAGGAAACACTCCCTACTAAAGTAAAAGACTCGGGAGACGGTGTAACATACCCCGGTGAAAAACTGGGTTGCCATGAATACACTAACAGAAAACACAATAAGTTTCAGGGGCCCAAAACTGTCTAACAGCTTCCTATCATTCATAAGGTAGATTACCAATAACCCCCTGGCTGTCTTCAAGAGGAAACTGGACAGATGCCTAAAACCAATACCTGACCAGCCTGGCTGTGGTTCGTACGTTGGACTGCCTGCGGCCAGCAGTAACAGCCTGGTTGTTCAGGTCTTGATCCACCGGGAGGCCTGGTAATGGATCGGGTCGCGGGGGCGTTGATCCCGGAACACCCTCCAGGTAGGTAGACCAGTCTTGCAGTTTGTGCAGATCATTTGCAGCCTTTCCATGTCTTCTATTTGTATTCTCATTAGTTTTAACATGAGCAGAGATTCATCTAACTCATTTCCATCTGGCATGTCGTTTAGGTAAGCCAAAAACAGGATTGGTCCTAATACCGATCCTTATGAGACCCCGCTATTTACTCTTACCCATTCTGACATCTCTTCCGTGATGATTACTCTTTGATCCACCAGAGTATACGTTTCTTCTTGTTCCTGCTTCCACCTCAAGTTTTTGTTCCAACCTCGGATTAGAGTCTCGGCCAGTCGCATTATTGTTCTTTGTTTTAAAACCACTTATGTCCATGGTTCCACTGTATGTGTGTGTTTTATTCTTAACTCTTTGCATGCTAGAAGTGAGCAAGGTTTTAGGATCGAAACGTGTTACAATAAACATGTCCTAGTGCTTGCTTACTTGTCTTATCAAAGTTGCAGCTGGTAAGTGTCACTATCGCTCTGTTCCTGAGTTAATATCGTAACTCCTGTGACGGAGACAGTAGCCTCATGTTCCCTCCTCTCTAATTTACTAGTCACCGCCATGTTTAACTTGTGCCGGCACCTGAGTACATAACTGTTATAGTGTGCATACGTTCCGGTGTTGGAAATAAGTTAAGCTAGCCAGTTATGTTGTTGATGCTTTATTTTCTCGTCTTGGTTGAACTCTTCGCTGAGCTGGAGTAGAGAGTGACCATCAGTGTGTCTTCCAGGGATGGTAGTGGCGTATCAGCGCCTCTACCTGACGTCCACACTCACTCACCAACTATTATTATATAATTAGTCTAGAAAACCAACAGGTAGATGAATGAGACACAAGTACAACAGCTTTATCAAGGCTGATGGCGGACTAAACACATCTTCTCAAGGTGGTTCATTACCTTTGTAACTTGCCATGATTGTCACCACATCTACGTGGAGCTCATTACCTTTGTAACTAGTTCAGCTATCATAACTTTGTGGTCCAGTCCCTGGACCCATTATGTACCTCTGTAATCTTTTGACTACCGCCCACACCATGGGTATGGGGTGACTACCGCCCACACCATGGGTATGGGGTGACTACCACCCACACCATGGGTATGGGGTGACTACCGCCCACACCATGGGTATGGGGTGACTACCACCCACACCATGGGTATGGGGTGACTACCGCCCACACCATGGGTATGGGGTGACTACCGCCTACATCATGGGTATGGGGTGACTACCACCCACACCATGGGTATGGGGTGACTACCGCCCACACCATGGGTATGGGGTGACTACCACCCACACCATGGGTATGGGGTGACTACCGCCTACATCATGGGTATGGGGTGACTACCGCCCACACCATGGGTATGGGGTGACTACCGCCCACACCATGGGTATGGGGTGACTACCACCCACACCATGGGTATAGGGTGACTACCACCCACACCATGGGTATGGGGTGACTACCGCCTACATCATGGGTATGGGTGACTACCGCCCACACCATGGGTATGGGGTGACTACCGCCCACACCATGGGTATGGGGTGACTACCGCCCACACCATGGGTATGGGGTGACTACCGCCCACACCATGGGTATAGGGTGACTACCGCCCACACCATGGGTATGGGGTGACTACCGCCTACATCATGGGTATGGGGTGACTACCGCCCACACCATGGGTATAGGGTGACTACCACCCACACCATGGGTATGGGGTGACTACCGCCTACATCATGGGTATGGGGTGACTACCGCCCACACCATGGGTATGGGGTGACTACCGCCCACACCATGGGTATGGGGTGACTACCGCCCACACCATGGGTATGGGGTGACTACCGCCCACACCATGGGTATAGGGTGACTACCGACCACACCATGGGTATGGGGTGACTACCGCCTACATCATGGGTATGGGGTGACTACCGCCCACACCATGGGTATAGGGTGACTACCACCCACACCATGGGTATGGGGTGACTACCGCCTACATCATGGGTATGGGGTGACTACCGCCCACACCATGGGTATAGGGTGACTACCACCCACACCATGGGTATGGGGTGACTACCTCCCACACCATGGGCATGGGGTAACTACCACCCACACCATGGGTATGGGGTGACTACCTCCCACACCATGGGCATGGGGTAACTACCACCCACACCATGGGTATGGGGTGACTACCTCCCACACCATGGGCATGGGGTAACTACCACCCACACCATGGGTATGGGTGACTACCGCCCACACCATGGGTATGGGGTGACTACCTCCCACACCATGGGCATGGGGTAACTACCACCCACACCATGGGTATGGGGTGACTACCGCCCACACCATGGGTATGGGGTGACTACCTCCCACACCATGGGCATGGGGTAACTACCACCCACACCATGGGTATGGGGTGCACAATAAAGATATTAAACTAACTCTTGGTAAGGGACTGATTACCTCAAACTTCCTCTTCACATTATCTCAGTATTGGATGTATAAAGGCACTGGTTGGTGAAATGTTTCCACAGTAAATATTCTGAAGCGCTACACAAGTGTATCATTCCTCCAGTGTCAGCAGTGCCAGCAGTGCTAGCAGTGTCAGCAGTGTTAGCAGTGTCAGCAGTGTTAGCAGTGTCAGCAGTGCCAGCAGTGTTAGCAGTGTCAGCAGTGTTAGCAGTGTCAGCAGTGTTAGTAGTGTCAGCAGTGTCAGCAGTGTTAGCAGTGTCAGCAATGTCAGCAGTGTTAGCAGTGTCAGCAGTGTCAGCAGTGTTAGCAGTGTCAGCAGTGTTAGCAGTGTTAGCAGTGTTAGCAGTGTCAGCAGTGTCAGCAGTGTTAGCAGTGTCAGCAGTGTCAGCAGTGCCAGCAGTGTTAGCAGTGTCAGCAGTGTTAGCAGTGTTAGCAATGTCAGCAGTGTCAGCAGTGCCAGCAGTGTTAGCAGTGTCAGCAGTGTTAGCAGTGTTAGCAGTGTCAGCAATGTCAGCAGTGTCAGCAGTGTTAGCAGTGTCAGCAGTGTCAGCAGTGTCAGCAGTGTTAGCAGTGTTAGCAGTGTCAGCAGTGTCAGCAGTGTCAACAGTGTTAGCAGTGTCAGCAGTGTCAGCAGTGTTAGCAGTGTCAGCAATGTCAGCAGTGTCAGCAGTGTCAGCAGTGTCAACAGTGTTAGCAGTGTCAGCAGTGCCAGCAGTGTTAGCAGTGTCAGCAGTGTTAGCAGTGTCAGCAGTGTTAGCAGTGTCAGCAGTGTCAGCAGTGTCAGCAGTGTTAGCAGTGTCAGCAGTGTTAGCAGTGTCAGCAGTGTTAGCGGTGTCAGCAGTGTTAGCAGTGTCAGCAGTGTCAACAGTGTTAGCAGTGTCAGCAGTGTTAGCAGTGTCAGCAGTGTTAGCAGTGTCAGCAGTGTTAGCAGTGTCAGCAGTGTTAGCAGTGTCAGCTGTGTCAGCAGTGTTAGCAGTGTCAGCAGTGTCAGCAGTGTTAGCAGTGTCAGCAGTGTTAGCAGTGTCAGCAGTGTTAGCAGTGTCAGTAGTGCCAGCAGTGTCAGCAGTGTTAGCAGTGTCAGCAGTGTCAGCAGTCAGCAGTGTCAGTAGTGTTAGCAGTGTCAGCAGTGTTAGCAGTGTCAGCAGTGTTAGCAGTGTCAGCAGTGTTAGCAGTGTCAGCAGTGTCAGCAGTGTTAGCAGTGTTAGTGTTAGCAGTGTCAGCAATGTCAGCAGTGTTAGCAGTGTCAGCAGTGTTAGCAGTGTCAGCAGTGTCAGCAGTGTTAGCAGTGTTAGCAGTGTCAGCAGTGTCAGCAGTGTTAGCAGTGTCAGCAGTGTCAGCAGTGTCAGCAGTGTTAGCAGTGTTAGCAGTGTCAGCAGTGTCAGCAGTGTTAGCAGTGTTAGCAGTGTCAGCAGTGTCAGCAGTGTTAGCAATGTCAGCAGTGTTAGCAGTGTTAGCAGTGTCAGCAGTGTTAGCAATGTTAGCAGTGTCAGCAGTGTTAGCAATGTTAGCAATGTCAGCAGTGTTAGCAGTGTTAGCAGTGTTAGCAGTGTCAGCAGTGTTAGCAGTGTTAGCAGTGTTAGCAGTGTCAGCAGTGTCAGCAGTGTTAGCAGTGTTAGCAGTGTTAGCAGTGTCAGCAGTGTCAGCAGTGTCAGCAGTGTTAGCTTTCTCGGCCTCCCAGAGAAGTTCCCACGACTCGAGGCTGAAGAGTGGCCGCAAATTTATTTGAATATATCAGTTGTTGGTAGAATAAATCTGTTCAATAACAGTCGTTACCAAACACTGAAAGAGTAACTATGAGTCAACACTGATGAGGTCATTGATTCCAGCAGAAACTTTAGTGTCCACTGTAATTACTTGCTTCCTGTTTCTTGAACGTAAAGTCTACAGTTTTGTTCCCCACCAGTGACTCGGTGATTTTTGCAACCCATTTATTTTGCTGTGTCCGTACATAAGAACATAAGACTGGAGGAACACTGAGGCAGGTCTACCAGCCCAAACTTGGCAGGTCCTCATCAAATCCAACCCCCCCTGTCACCATCAGTCAAAATGTTTTCGAACCAGTTTTCACTCCAACTTATCCATATTTACAATTTAGACAGCTGCAATATCAGTGGCGAGGTTATGAAGATTAAAAGCAGTACACAGTGGACGTCTCTTTAAACAGCTGCAACATCAGTGGAGAGGTTATGAAGATTAACATCAGTACACAATGGACGTCTCTTTAAACAGCTGCAACATCAGTGGAGAGGTTATGAAGATTAACATCAGTACACAATGGACGTCTCTTTAGACAGCTGCAACATCAGTGGCGAGGTAATGAAGATTAACATCAGTACACAATGGACGTCTCTTTAGACAGCTGCAACATCAGTGGCGAGGTTATGAAGATTAACATCAGTACACAGTGGACGTCTCTTTAGACAGCTGCAACATCAGTGGAGAGGTTATGAAGATTAACAGCAGTACACAGTGGACGTCTCTTTAGACAGCTGCAACATCAGTGGAGAGGTTATGAAGATTAACATCAGTACACAATGGACGTCTCTTTAGACAGCTGCAACATCAGTGGCGAGGTTATGAAGATTAACATCAGTACACAGTGGACGTCTCTTTAGACAGCTGCAACATCAGTGGCGAGGTTATGAAGATTAACATCAGTACACAATGGACGTCTCTTTAGACAGCTGCAACATCAGTGGAGAGGTTATGAAGATTAACATCAGTACACAATGGACGTCTCTTTAGACAGCTGCAACATCAGTGGCGAGGTTATGAAGATTAACATCAGTACACAGTGGACGTCTCTTTAGACAGCTGCAACATCAGTGGCGAGGTTATGAAGATTAACATCAGTACACAATGGACGTCTCTTTAGACAGCTGCAACATCAGTGGAGAGGTTATGAAGATTAACATCAGTACACAGTGGACGTCTCTTTAGACAGCTGCAACATCAGTGGAGAGGTTATGAAGATTAACAGCAGTACACAGTGGACGTCTCTTTAGACAGCTGCAACATCAGTGAAGAGGTTATGAAGATTAACATCAGTACACAGTGGACGTCTCTTTAGACAGTTGCAACATCAGTGGAGAGGTTATGAAGATTAACATCAGTACACAGTGGACGTCTCTTTAGAAGAAATTCGAGGAGGTGAGTTGTACCCTTGGTGACTCTTGTCTCTTTTGAATTTGGCATATCTTTCTGTTGCTAGCTGTGTCCACTACCTCCTGCATGACACTATGTGTTGCTAGCTGTGTCCACTACCTCCTGCATGACACTATGTGTTGCTAGCTATGTCCACTACCTCATGCATGATACTATGTGTTGCTAGCTGTGTCCACTACCTCCTGCATGATACTATGTGTTGCTAGCTGTGTCCAGTACCTCCTGCATGATACTATGTGTTGCTAGCTGTGTCCACTACCTCCTGCATGATACTATGTGTTGCTAGCTGTGTCCACTACCTCCTGCATGATACTATGTGTTGCTAGCTGTGTCCACTACCTCCTGCATGATACTATGTGTTGCTAGCTGTGTCCACTACCTCCTGCATGATACTATGTGTTGCTAGTTGTGTCCACTACCTCCTGCATGATACTATGTGTTGCTAGCTGTGTCCACTACCTCCTGCATGACACTATGTGTTGCTAGCTGTGTCCACTACCTCCTGCATGATACTATGTGTTGCTAGCTGTGTCACCTACCTCCTGCATGATACTATGTGTTGCTAGCTATGTCCACTACCTCCTGCATGACACTATGTGTTGCTAGCTGTGTCCACTACATCCTGCATGACATTATGTGTTGCTAGCTGTGTCCACTACCTCCTGCATGACACTATGTGTTGCTAGCTGTGTCCACTACTTCCTGCATGATACTATGTGTTGCTAGCTGTGTCCACTACCTCCTGCATGATACTATGTGTTGCTAGCTATGTCCACTACCTCCTGCATGACACTATGTGTTGCTAGCTGTGTCCACTACCTCCTGCATGACACTATGTGTTGCTAGCTGTGTCCACTACCTCCTGCATGACACTATGTGTTGCTAGCTATGTCCACTACCTCCTGCATGATACTATGTGTTGCTAGCTGTGTCCACTACCTCCTGCATGATACTATGTGTTGCTAGCTGTGTCCACTACCTCCTGCATGATACTATGTGTTGCTAGCTGTGTCCACTACCTCCTGCATGATACTATGTGTTGCTAGCTGTGTCCACTACCTCCTGCATGATACTATGTGTTGCTAGCTGTGTCCACTACCTCCTGCATGATACTATGTGTTGCTAGCTGTGTCCACTACCTCCTGCATGACACTATGTGTTGCTAGCTGTGTCCACTACCACCTGCATGACACTATGTGTTGCTAGCTGTGTCCACTACTTTCTGCATGATACTATGTGTTGCTAGCTGTGTCCACTACCTCCTGCATGATACTATGTGTTGCTAGCTATGTCCACTACCTCCTGCATGACACTATGTGTTGCTAGCTGTGTCCACTACCTCCTGCATGATACTATGTGTTGCTAGCTGTGTCCACTACCTCCTGCATGACACTATGTGTTGCTAGCTGTGTCCACTACCTCCTGCATGATATTATGTGTTGCTAGCTGTGTCCACTACCTCCTGCATGATACTATGTGTTGCTAGCTATGTCCACTACCTCCTGCATGATACTATTTCTTGCTAGCTGTGTCCACTACCTCCTGCATGATACTATGTGTTGCTAGCTGTGTCCACTACCTCCTGCATAATACTATGTGTTGCTAGCTATGTCCACTACCTCCTGCATGACACTATGTGTTGCTAGCTGTGTCCACTACCTCCTGCATGATACTATGTGTTGCTAGCTGTGTCCACTACCTTTTGCATGACGCTATGTGTTGCTAGCTGTGTCCACTACCTCCTGCATGATACTATGTGTTGCTAGCTGTGTCCACTACCTCCTGCATGATACTATGTGTTGCTAGCTATGTCCACTATCTCCTGCATGACACTATGTGTTGCTAGCTGTGTCCACTACCTATTGCATGACACTATGTGTTGCTAGCTGTGTCCACTACCTCCTGCATGACACTATGTGTTGCTAGCTGTGTCCACTACTTCCTGCATGATACTATGTGTTGCTAGCTGTGTCCACTACCTCCTGCATGATACTATGTGTTGCTAGCTATGTCCACTACCTCCTGCATGACACTATGTGTTGCTAGCTGTGTCCACTACCTCCTGCATGACACTATGTGTTGCTAGCTGTGTCCACTACCTCCTGCATGACACTATGTGTTGCTAGCTGTGTCCACTAACTCCTTCATGACACTATGTGTTGCTAGCTGTGTCCACTAACTCCTGCATGACACTATGTGTTGCTAGCTGTGTCCACTACCTCCTGCATGACACTATGTGTTGCTAGCTGTGTCCACTACCTCCTGCATGATACTATGTGTTGCTAGCTATGTCCACTACCTCCTGCATGACACTATGTGTTGCTAGCTGTGTCCACTACCTCCTGCATGACACTATGTGTTGCTAGCTGTGTCCACTACTTCCTGCATGACACTATGTGTTGCTAGCTGTGTCCACTACTTCCTGCATGACACTATGTGTTGCTAGCTGTGTCCACTCTTCCTGCATGACACTGTGTTGCTAGCTGTGTCCACTACTTCCTGCATAACACTATGTGTTGCTAGCTGTGTCCACTACTTCCTGCATGACACTATGTGTTGCTAGCTGGGTCCACTTAATCCTGCATGGTACTATGTGTTGCTAGCTATGTCCACTACCTCCTGCATGACACTATGTGTTGCTAGCTGTGTCCACTACTTCCTGCATGACACTATGTGTTGCTAGCTGTGTCCACTACTTCCTGCATGACAGTATGTGTTGCTAGCTGTGTCCACTCTTCCTGCATGACACTATGTGTTGCTAGCTGTGTCCACTACTTCCTGCATGACACTATGTGTTGCTAGCTGTGTCCACTACTTCCTGCATGACAGTATGTGTTGCTAGCTGTGTCCACTCTTCCTGCATGACACTATGTGTTGCTAGCTGTGTCCACTACTTCCTGCATGACACTATGTGTTGCTAGCTGTGTCCACTACTTGCTGCATGACACTATGTGTTATTAGCTGTGTCCACTACTTCCTGCATGACACTATGTGTTGCTAGCTGTGTCCACTACTTCATGCATGACACTATGTGTTGCTAGCTGTGTCCACTACCTTCTGCATGACACTATGTGTTGCTAGCTGTGTCCACTACCTCCTGCATGACACTATGTGTTGCTAGCTGTGTCCACTACTTTCTGCATGACACTATGTGTTGCTAGCAGTGTCCACTACTTCCTGCATGACACTATGTGTTGCTAGCTGTGTCCACTACTTCCTGCATGACACTATGTGTTGCTAGCTGTGTGCACTACCTCCTGCATGACACTATGTGTTGCTAGCTGTGTCCACTACCTCCTGCATGACACTATGTGTTGCTAGCTGTGTTCACTATGTTCTGCATGACACTATGTGTTTCTAACTGTGTCCACTACCTCCTGCATGACACTATATGTTGCTAGCTGTGTTCACTATCTTCTGCATGATACTATGTGTTGCTAGCTGTGTCCACTACCTCCTGCATGACACAGTGTGTTGCTAGCTGTGTCTACTACCTCCTGCATGACACTATGTGTTGCTATCTGTGTCCACTACCTCCTTCATGACACTATGTGTTGCTAGCTGTGTCCACTATCTTCTGCATGACACTATGTGTCGCTAACTGTGTATACTATATTCTGCATGACACTATGTGTTGCTAGCTGTGTCCACTATCTTCTGCATGACACTATGTGTTGTTAGCTGTGTCCACTACCTCCTGCATGACACTATGTGTTGCTAGCTGTGTCCACTACCTCTTGCATGACACTATGTGTTGCTAGCTGTGTCCACTATCTTCTGCATTATACTATGTGTTGCTAGCTGTGTCCACTACCTCCTGCATGGCACTATGTGTTGCTATCTGTGCCCACTATCATCTGCATGATACTATGTGTTGCTAGCTGTGTCCACTACCTCTTGCATGACACTATGTGTTGCTAGCTGTGTCCACTACCTCCTGCATGACACTATGTGTTGCTAGCTGTGTCCACTACCTCCTGCATGACACTATGTGTTGCTAGCTGTGTCCACTACTTCCTGCATGACACTATGTGTTGCTAGCTATGTCCACTACCTCCTGCATGACACTATGTGTTGCTAGCTGTGTCCACTACCTCTTGCATGACACTATGTGTTGCTAGCTGTGTCCACTACCTCCTGCATGACACTATGTGTTGCTAGCTGTGTCCATTACCTCCTGCATGACACTATGTGTTGCTAGCTGTGTCCACTACCTCCTGCATGACACTATGTGTTGCTAGCTGTGTCCACTACTTCCTGCATGACACTATGTGTTGCTAGCTGTGTCCACTATATTCTGCATGACACTATGTGTTGCTACCTGTGTCCACTACTTCCTGCATGACACTATGTGTTGCTACCTGTGTCCACTACTTCCTGCATGAGACTATGTGTTGCTACCTTTGTCCACTACTTCCTGCATGACACTATGTGTTGCTAGCTGTGTCCACTACCTCCTGCATGACACTATGTGTTGCTAGCTGTGTCCACTATATTCTGCATGACACTAAGACTCCAAGCAGACATAAACTAAATCTTTAAATGGGCTGCAGAAAACAATATGAAGTTCAATGATGAGAAATTTCAATTACTCAGATACGGAAAACGTGAGGAAATTAAAATCTCATCGGAGTACAAAACTAATTCCAACCACACAATAGAGCGAAAAACTAATGTCAAAGACCTGGGAGTGATCATGTCAGAGGATCTCACCTTCAAGGACCATAACACCGTAGCAATCGCATCTGCTAGAAAAATGACAGGATGGATAATGAGAACTTTCAAAACCAGGGATGCAAAGCCCATGTTGACACTTTACAAATAGCTTGTTCTATCTAGGCTGGAATATTGCTGCACACTAACTGCACCTTTCAAGGCGGGTGAAATTGCTGACCTTGAAAATGTGCAGAGAACCTTCACGGCACGCATAACTGCGATAAACCACCTCAATTACTGGGAACGCTTGAAGTTTCTAAACCTGTACTCCCTAGAACGCAGGCGGGAGAGATATATTGTTATATACACGTGGAAAATTCTCGAGGGATTAGTACCAAACTTACACACGAAAATCACTCCCTACGAAAGCAAAAGACTCGGCAGGCGATGTAACATCCCCCCAATGAAAAGCAGGGGTGCCACTAGCACGTTGAGGGACAACACAATAAGTGTCAGGGGCCCAAGATTGTTCAACTGCCTCCCAGCATACATCAGGGGGATTACCAACAAACCCCTGGCTGTCTTCAAGCAGGCACTGGACGGCACCTCAAGTCGGTACCTGACCAGCCAGGCTGTGGTTCGTACGTTGGACTGCGTGCGGCCAGCAGTAACAGCCTGGTTGATCAGGGTCTGGTCCAACATGAGGCCTGGTCACAGACCGGGCCGCGGGGGCGTTGACCCCCGGAATTCTCTCCAGGTAAACTCCAGGTATGTGTTGCTAGCTGTGTCCACTATCTTCTGCATGACACTATGTGTTGCTAGCTGTGTTCACTACATCCTGCATGATACTATGTGTTGCTAGCTGTGTCCACTATCTTCTGCATGATACTATGTGTTGCTAGCTGTGTCCACTATCTTCTGCATGACACTATGTGTTGCTAGCTGTGTTCACTACATCCTGCATGATACTATGTGTTGCTAGCTGTGTCCACTACCTCCTGCATGACACTATGTGTTGCTATCTGTGTCCACTACCTCCTGCATGATACTATGTGTTGCTAGCTGTGTCCACTACCTCCTGCATGACACTATGTGTTGCTAGCTGTGTCCACTACCTCCTTCATGACACTATGTGTTGCTAGCTGTGTCCACTATCTTCTGCATGATACTATGTGTTGCTAGCTGTGTCCACTACCTCCTGCATGACATTATGTGTTGCTAGCTGTGTCCACTACCTCCTGCATGACACTATGTGTTGCTAGCTGTGTCCACTACCTCCTTCATGACACTATGTGTTGCTAGCTGTGTCCACTACCTTCTGCATGACATTATGTGTTGCTAGCTGTGTCCACTATCTTCTGCATGATACTATATGTTGCTAGCTGTGTCCACTACCTCCTGCATGATACTATGTGTTGCTAGCTGTGTCTACTACCTCCTGCATGACACAACGTGTTGCTAGCTGTGTCCACTACCTCCTGCATGACACAACGTGTTGCTAGCTGTGTCCACTACCTCCTGCATGACACAACGTGTTGCTAGCTGTGTCCACTACCTCCTGCATGACACAACGTGTTGCTAGCTGTGTCCACTACCTCCTGCATGACACAACGTGTTGCTAGCTGTGTCCACTACCTCCTGCATGACACAACGTGTTGCTAGCTGTGTCCATTTTGAAAGAACAAGAGAGTGACCACTTTGAAAGAACATCAGGGTGGCCACTTTCAAAGAACATCAGGGTGGCCACTTTCAAAGAACATCAGGGTGGCCACTTTAAAAGAACATCAAGGTGGCCACTTTAAAAGAACATCAAGGTGGCCACTTTAAAAGAACGAGAGTGACGAAATTATAGGAAGACAAATCCTGGCGTCTGGACTTTGAGTCTTGACTGACTACTCTCTTCTTAGTAGATGTACACTGATTCTGCATACAAATTATGCCACACATTACCACATACCACCACACACACTACCACACACACCACCACACACCACCACACACCACCATACACCATCACACATTACCACATACCACCACACACACTACCACACACACACCACCACACACCAACACACACACTACCACACACATTACCACACACCAACACACACACTACCACACACACCAACACACACACTACCACACACACCACCACACACCACCACACTCAACCACACACCACCACACACCACACACACACTGCCACACACACCACACACACCACCACACACACTACCACACACACCACCACACATTACCACACACGACCACACACACTCGCACACACACCACCACACACCACCACACACACTACCCCACACACCACCACACTACCACACACTACCACACACACCACCACACACCACCACACACCACCATACACCATCACACATTACCACATACCACCACACACTACCACACACACCACCACACACCACCACACACACTACCCCACACACCACCACACTACCACACACACCAACACACACACTACCACACACACCACCACACTACCACACACCACCATACACACTACCACACACACCACCACACTACCACACACCACCACACACACTACTACACACACCACCACACTACCACACACCACCACACTACCATACACACCACCACACTACCACATACCACCACACACCCACCACCACACTACCACACACCACCACACTCACTACCACACACAACCACACTCACTACCACACACCACCACACTCCACCACACCACCACACTACCACATACCACCACACTCACACACCACAACACTACCACACGCACCACCACACTCACTACCACACAGGGCCAGGATAGTCTGACCCTGCACCACAATTAGGTCGAGACACGCACACCATCCACTACCACACACTCTACCCACTACCACAGACACCAACACACTACCACACACACGTACCACACAACTCGAGCGACTACCCCTAAGGTACCGCTGGGAGGATAGTGGTGCTGGGAGGATAGTGGTGCTGGGAGGATAGTGATGCTGGGGAGATAGTGAGTGCTGGGAGGATAGTGGTGCTGGGAGGAGTGGAGCTGGGGAGGATAGTGGTGCTGGGAGGATAGTGGTGCTGGGGAGGATAGTGGTGCTGGGGAGGATAGTGATGCTGGGGAGGATAGTGGTGCTGGGGAGGATAGTGGTGCTGGGGAGGATAGTGGTGCTGGGGAGGATAGTGATGCTGGGGAGGATAGTGGTGCTGGGGAGGATAGTGGTGCTGGGGAGGATAGTGGTGCTGGGGAGGATAGTGGTGCTGGGGAGGATAGTGGTGCTGGGGAGGATAGTGGTGCTGGGGAGGATAGTGGTGCTGGGGAGGATAGTGGTGCTGGGGAGGATAGTGATGCTGGGGAGAATAGTGGTGCTGGGGAGGATAGTGGTGCTGGGGAGGATAGTGGTTCTGGGGAGGATAGTGGTGCTGGGAGGATAGTGGTGCTGGGGAGGATAGTGGTGCTGGGGAGGATAGTGGTGCTGGGGAGGATAGTGATGCTGCGGAGGATAGTGGTGCTGGGGAGGATAGTGGTGCTGGGGAGGATAGTGGTACTGGGGAGGATAGTGGTGCTGGGGAGGATATTGGTGCTAGGAGGATATGGTGCTGGGGAGGATAGTGGTGCTGGGGAGAATAGTGGTGCTGGGGAGGATAGTGGTGCTGGGGAGGATAGTGATGCTGGGAGGATAGTGGTGCTGGAAGGATAGTAGTGCTGGGGAAGATAGTAGTAGTACTGGGGAGTATAGTGGTGCTGGGGAGGATAGTGGTGCTGGGGAGGATAGTAGTGTTGGAGAGGATAGTGGTGTTGGCGAGTATAGTTGTCCTGGGAAGGATAGTGGTGCTGGGGAGGATAGTAGTGCTGGAGAGGATAGTGGTGCTGGCGAGTATAGTGGTGCTGGGTAGGATAGTGGTGCTGAGGTGGATAGTGGTGCTGGGGAGGATAGTAATGCTGGGAAGAATAGTAGTGCTGGGGAGTATAGTGGTGCTGGGAGGATAGTGGTGCTGGGGTGGATAGTGGTGGTGGGGAGGATAATGGTAATGGGGAGGATAGTAGTGCTGGGGAGGATAGTGCTGGGGAGTATAGTGGTGGTGGGGAGGATAGTGGTGGTGGAGAGGATAGTGGTGGTGATGAGGATAGTGGTGTTGGGGAGGATAGTGGTGTTGGGGAGGATAGTGGTGTTGGGGAGGATAGTGGTGTTGGGGAGGATAGTAGTGCTGGGGAGTATAGTGGTGCTGGGGTGGATAGTGGTGCTGGGAGGATAGTGGTGTTGGGGAGGATAGTAGTGCTGGGGAGGATAGTGGTGCTGGGAGTATGTGGTGCTGGGGAGGATAGTGGTGCTGGGGAGATAGTGGTGCTGGGGAGGATAGTAGTGCTGGGGAGGATAGTGGTGCTGGAGATTTTGGTGCTGGGAGGATAGTGGTGCTGGGGTTGATAGTGGTGCTGGGGAGGATAGTGGTGCTGGGGAGGATAGTGGTGCTGGGGAGGATAGTGGTGCTGGGGTGGATAGTGGTGCTGGGGAGGATAGTGGTGCTGGGGAGGATAGTAGTGCTGGGGAAGATAGTAGTAGTACTGGGGAGTATAGTGGTGCTGGGAGATAGTGGTGCTGGGGTGATAGTGGTGCTGGGGAGGATAGTGGTGCTGGGGAGGATAGTGGTGCTGGGGTGATAGTGGTGCTGGGGAGGATAGTGGTGCTGGGGTGGATAGTGGTGCTGGGGAGATAGTGGTGCTGGAGTATGTGGTGCTGGGGAGGATAGTGGTGCTGGGGTGGATAGTGGTGCTGGGAGGATAGTGGTGCTGGGGAGGATAGTAGTGCTGGGGAAGATAGTAGTAGTACTGGGGAGTATAGTGGTGCTGGGGAGGATAGTGGTGCTGGGGTGGATAGTGGTGCTGGGGAGGATAATGGTGCTGGGGAGGATAGTGGTGCTGGGGTGGATAGTGGTGCTGGGGAGGATAGTGGTGCTGGGGTGGATAGTGGTGCTGGGGAGGATAGTGGTGCTGGGGAGGATAGTAGTGCTGGGGAAGATAGTAGTAGTACTGGGAGTATAGTGGTGCTGGGAGGATAGTGGTGCTGGGGTGGATAGTGGTGCTGGGGAGGATAGTGGTGCTGGGGATGATAGTGGTGCTGGGGTGGATAGTGGTGCTGGGAGGATAGTGGTGCTGGGGTGGATAGTGGTGCTGGGGAGTATAGTGGTGCTGGGGAGGATAGTGGTGCTGGGGAGGATAGTGGTGCTGGGGAGGATAGTAGTGCTGGGGAGGATAGTGGTGCTGGGGTTGATAGTGGTGCTGGGGAGGATAGTAGTGCTGGGGAGGATAGTGGTGCTGGGAGGATAGTGGTGCTGGGGAGTATAGTGGTGCTGGGGAGGATAGTTGCAGAATATAGTAGTAAAATGCAAACACACACACACACTTGGATCAGCTGGCTCACTCAGATGGCAATTGAAGGCTAGCGAGACACCTTCAGAATTTTGTTTGAAGGTAAATGCTGAAGGAGGGAAGAAAGGAAAGAGGGAGGAAAGGACAGACGATAAGGGAGAGGTACTGAAGGAGCTGATGATGATGTGGGAAAGAAGATGTTAGAGTACAGACGAGAGAAAAGGTAAATAATGTTTAAGAAAGGTCACAAGAGTACATTAGCAATACACTGCTATCTGCTGAGTGCTAGCTATGGTCTATCTTCCTCTGCCTCCATCTATTGTGTCGAGGCTAGAATAGTACAGCAAAAGGCTCTCTCCCCATCCTCTTCTCCCTCAGACCATACAGTTTTGGAAATTACTATATCGCACTGAAGACCGTATACGAATATGAATATTTCGTTCGCTAAAACAACCACTATTACCACTACTGATGCATCCACTACTACTACAACTATTATGATAGAGATAGTCCATGGTCAAAAGTTTATCCTGGTAAGTGAACGACTAGTCATGTTCCAGTGGCCAGAACCAGCTTTATGAAGGTCTTGATCAACCGGTTTTTATGGAACACTGTTGGTGGTGAAGGTAAATAACAGAGGTTTCAACACTGTTGGTGGTAAAGGTAGATAACAGAGGTTTCAACACTGTTGGTGGTGAAGGTAGATAACAGAGGTTTCAACACTGTTGGTGGTGAAGGTAGATAACAGAGGTTTCAACACTGTTGGTGGTGAAGGTAGATAACAGAGGTTTCAACACTGTTGGTGGTGAAGGTAGATAACAGAGGTTTCAACACTGTTGGTGGTGAAGGTAGATAACAGAGGTTTCAACACTGTTGGTGGTGAAGGTAGATAACAGAGGTTTCAACACTGTTGGTGGTGAAGGTAGATAACAGAGGTTTCAACACTGTTCGTGGTGAAGGTAGATAACAGAGGTTTCAACACTGTTGGTGGTGAAGGTAGATAACAGAGGTTTCAACACTGTTGGTGGTGAAGGTAGATAACAGAGGTTTCAACACTGTTGGTGGTGAAGGTAGATAACAGAGGTTTCAACACTGTTCGTGGTGAAGGTAAATAACAGAGGTTTCAACACTGTTGGTGGTGAAGGTAGATAACAGGTTTCAACACTGTTCGTGGTGAAGGTAGATAACAGAGGTTTCAACACTGTTGGTGGTGAAGGTAGATAACAGGTTTCAACACTGTTCATGGTGAAGGTAGATAACAGAGGTTTCAACACTGTTGGTGGTGAAGGTAGATAACAGGTTTCAACACTGTTGGTGGTGAAGGTAGATAACAGAGGTTTCAACACTGTTGGTGGTGAAGGTAGATAACAGGTTTCAACACTGTTGGTGGGGAAGGTAGATAACAGGTTTCAACACTGTTGGTGGTGAAGGTAGATAACAGAGGTTTCAACACTGTTGGTGGTGAAGGTAGATAACAGAGGTTTCAACACTGTTGGTGGTGAAGGTAGATAACAGGTTTCAACACTGTTGGTGGTGAAGGTAGATAACAGAGGTTTCAACACTGTTTGTGGTGAAGGTAGATAACAGAGGTTTCAACACTGTTGGTGTTGAAGGTAGATAACAGAGGTTTCAACACTGTTGGTGTTGAAGGTAGATAACAGGTTTCAACACTGTTGGTGGTGAAGGTAGATAACAGAGGTTTCAACACTGTTGGTGGTGAAGGTAGATAACAGAGGTTTCAACACTGTTGGTGGGGAAGGTAGATAACAGGTTTCAACACTGTTGGTGGTGAAGGTAGATAACAGAGGTTTCAACACTGTTGGTGTTGAAGGTAGATAACAGGTTTCAACACTGTTGGTGGTGAAGGTAGATAACAGGTTTCAACACTGTTGGTGTTGAAGGTAGATAACAGGTTTCAACACTTCTGCAGTGCATCTTTATTTTCTTTTTTTACAATATACTAAAAATACAGTTTTACATGTAATAAAATATTATTAAGCACAAAAGACAGCCACTAACATGCGGTGCAAGTCGGTTAAGAGCGAAGTGGCCGGCCGGGTCACCATTTGGAGAAGACCCGGGCCGGACATACCGGCGAACCTACAACAACAAGCGAAGTGGCTGCTGTGTGTACACTGAACGTTCTAAATCCTCTAATGGAGTGAGACACACGACTGGGATTTATAACTTTGTGGCACCAGGACGACAGCTGGAGTCAGTTAGCATTGTTATAGTAAAATTATTTACACAATCAACCATCTTGCACAGTGCTACCAGATCCTCATTGTGGACTCACGACTCACATTTGCAGCACTACAGAGCTCTTGATTCCTCACATCCTTGGCGTCAGTGCTGGCTATGCTGCGTCTTCAAGACACAGAGACCTCATCTCCTGTAGTAAGAAGACAAATGAATGCTTATAAATAGAGGTATTAGGTATCAGATTTGTCAGGAAACAGGACAAGCGTTTCCTGACGCGGATCTTAGTTATATGATGACCCACAGCTGGAGCTTTTGATCATCTGACCGAGGCCTTCCACTGGCTTACCGGTCCACCCCTTTAAAAATTAAGGTTATAGAAATAGAGGGAGATGGACATGAAGGCGTTCACCTTTACTGAACACGCTTCGGTCCTTGGACCTTGATCATTTAAAAAAAAATGGAAATAAGTCACTCTGACTTTTTTGGGTTATTCTAGGTTCTCTACACATATGCTGCTATGTATGATAATCTATATAACTGTATTTGTGTATACCTGAATAAACTTACTTACGAACAGTGGGTGTCCAGGCCTCAGACACCTAGTACACAGCAGTGAGTGTAAGGAGCTGCCTGACCATGTCAAGGCCACTCTCAACATATGCAACTTTAGGAAAAGAATAAAAAAATACCTAATGAGTGAAGTCACAGAGGAGGAATGTGATTGGTGGGTTAATAGGATTTAAAGCCTATCAAGTACACGAGGGTCATTAAGGTTGCATGTAACCTTTTCACCACCAGACAAGAATACTTGAGTCCCTAAAATAGGTAATAAAATCTTAGTATATATACCTGGAGTTTACCTGGAGAGAATTCCAGGGGTCAACGCCCCTGCGGCCCGGTCTGTGACCAGGCCTCATGTTGGACCAGAGTCTGATCAACCAGGCTGTTACTGCTGGCCGCACGCAGTCCAACGTACGAACCACAGCCTGGCTGGTCAGATACCGACTTTAGGTGCCGTCCAGTGCCTGCTTGAAGACAGCCAGGGGTTTGTTGGTAATCCCCCTGATGTATGCTGGGAGGCAGTTGAACAATCTTGGGCCCCTCACACTTATTGTGTTGTCCCTCAACGTGCTAGTGACACCCCTGTTTTTCATTGGGGGGATGTTACATCGCCTGCCGAGTCTTTTGCTTTCGCAGGGAGTGATTTTCGTGTGCAAGTTTGGTACTAATCCCTCGAGAATTTTCCACGTGTATATAATAATGTATCTCTCCCGCCTGCGTTCCAGGGAGTACAGGTTTAGGAACTTCAAGCGTTCCCAGTAATTGAGGTGGTTTATCGCAGTTATGCGTGCCGTGAAGGTTCTCTGCACATTTTCAAGGTCAGCAATTTCACCCGCCTTGAAAGGTGCAGTTAGTGTGCAGCAATATTCCAGCCTAGATAGAACAAGCGATCTGTAAAATGACAACATGGGCTTGGCATCCCTGGTTTTGAAGGTTCTCATTATCCATCCTGTCATTTTTCTAGCAGATGCGATTGCTACGGTGTTATGGTCCTTGAAGGTGAGATCCTCTGACATGATCACTCCCAGGTCCTTGACATTAGTTTTTAGCTCTATTGTGTGGTTGGAATTAGTTTTGTACTCCGATGAGATTTTAATTTCCTCACGTTTTCCGTATCTGAGTAATTGCAATTGATGGGTATCAAGATGAGTGGCGATCTTGCTTCTTAGAACCCTTTCAAAAAAATTTATGATATGGGACGTTAGCGCTATTGGTCTGTAGTTCTTTGCTATTGCTTTACTGCCCCCTTTGTGGAGCGGGGCTATGTCTGTTGTTTTTAGTAACTGCGGGACGACCCCAGTGTCCATGCTCCCTCTCCATAGGATGTTAAAAGCACGTGATAGGGGCTTCTTGCAGTTCTTGATGAACACGGAGTTCCATGAGTCTGGGCCTGGAGCGGAGTGCATGGGCATGTCATTTATTGCCTTTTTGAAGTCATTTGGCGTCAGGGTGATGTCAGATAGGCATGCGTCTGTCAAGTTATGTAGCACTCTCATAAAAAAATCATTTAGGTCTTCGATTTTCACTCTGGTTAGCGGCTCGCTAAAAACTGAGTCATACTGGGACTTAAGTAACTCACTCATTTCCTTGCTGTCATCTGTGTAGGACCCATCCCGTTTAAGTAGGGGCCCAATACTGGTTGTTGTTCTCGACTTTGATTTTGCATAAGAAATACTTTGGGTTTCTTTCAATTTAATTTATGGATCTCAGTTCTTCCCGCGTTTCTTGATTCCTCTAAGATTCCTTTAGTTTTAATTCGATGTTTGCTATTTCTATAACTAGTGTCTCCCTTCGTATTTCAGATATATTGGCCTCTTGTAGCCGCTCCGTTATTCTTTGCCTTCGCCTGTATAGGGAGCACCTCTCTCTTTCTAGTTTGCATCTTCTCCTCCTTTTCCTTAAGGGAATTTGCCTTGAGCAAACCTCAAGTGCCACAGAGTTAATTTGTTCTAGACATAGGTTAGGATCCGTGATGCTTAGGCTATCTTCCCAGTTTATATCATTTAGGACTTGGTTTACTTGGTCCCACCTTATGTTTTTGTTATTGAAGTTGAATTTGGAGAAGGCTTCCTCGCGGCTGATCACATTTTGTTGATCTTGGGCTCCCCGCATGCATGTCTGGACCTCTATTATGTTGTGATCTGAGTATATTGTTTTTGATATGATGACATTTCGTATCAGATCATCATTGTTGGTGAAGATGAGGTCCAGCGTATTCTCTAATCTTGTAGGCTCTACTATTTGCTGGTTTAAGGTGAATTTGGTGCAGAGATTTAATAGTTCATGTGTGTGCGAGTTTTCATCTGAGCTGCCTCCTGGTGTTATCTCTGCTACCACATTGTTTGCAATGTTCCTCCATTTTAGGTGCCTTAGGTTGAAATCCCCCAGGAGCAAGATGCTGGGGGCAGGAGCTGGAAGATTTTCCAGACAGTGGTCAATTTTCAGAAGCTGTTCCTGGAATTGTTGGGACGTTGCATCCGGGGGCTTGTATACAACCACGATGACCAGGTTTTCATTCTCGATCTGTATTGCTAATACTTTAACTACATCATTTGAGGCATTTAGTAGTTCTGAACATATAAGTGACTCTGTGATATACAGGCCAACCCTCCCTTTTTGCCTGTTCACTCTGTCACACCTGTCTAGGTTGTAGCCCGGAATCCATATTTCATTGTCCAAGTGATCTCTTATGTGGGTCTCTGTGAAAGCCGCAAACATAGCATTTGAATCTGTAAGCAGTCCACGAATGTAAGGTATCTTGTTGTTTGTTGCTGGCTTTAGACCCTGTATATTAGCAAAGATGAATGTCGTTGGATTGGTGGTATGGGGGGGTCTTTTTTTCCTGGCACTAATATCTATTGTATTGGAGTGGAGGCCATTGACTGTGATTCCACTCCAGAAATGATTGCAGTTGGTGTACAATTTCTGTCATTTCCTGCCAGCTTTTTTTCCTTCCTGGCACTAAAAAACCTCTCTCTCCGGAGTGGCTGTGGCTACCCAGGTTTTGCCATGGTCTGGATGTTCTGTGTCGCCTCGTACCCTTTAGGTGGTATGCCTGGCAATATAAGTTATAGCACTGTCTTTCCTGAATTGATGTGTGGCACATTTCAGGGTGGAAAAACTTACAGGACGGGAGGTTGCATTTGCCTGTTTTCATATGGGAACGGCATTTTCTGGGGTGATCATAATTGCATGTCCCATCTGATTTCCCAGATTTTCCATGCCTGCAGATACCAAGTGCATAATATTCACATAGGCCTGGTTTCCGTTTGCCCTGTTTTTTTTGTGACTGTGATCCCCATTGTATTCCCTATTGGTGGGTGTGTTCCTGTCTTCGACACTAGTGCTAACAATGGAGCCATCATCAGTTTCTGGTAATTTATCTTCAGTATTTCCCTGGGCATCCCCTTGTTTACTATCTACCGTGGTATTGCTAGTTTGTAACACTGTTTTTTGTGTGTCCTTATTTACACCTGTTTCCCCATCATTTATTTCACTAGAGCTACTGTCCCTCTTCAGGTCACCATCATTTATTTCTCCATTCTTACAGTTACTGTCTACCATTTCAACATCTGTACCAGGGGCGGTAGCACCATCTGGCCCAGATTTTTTACTTTCCCAACTGTTATAGAATGCTGTCATGTTTTTATGAAGTCCGATTTGATGTTGTCATCTTTTAATATCGATGTGATTTTATTCCACTGTTCGGTCTCATTTGGGCATACCCAAAAAACACTTCCCTTGTTTAATATCTCGTGTAGTAGAGTCTTGGATGTCTACACAAGGGGCGTGGCAACATTTACCACAGAAGTTGCATGTAATCCATCCAGTGGAACGTTTGTTTGCTTGCATACTACACATGGTTTCATGATTGATTTTGTTGGTTGTTTTACTGTATATTCTACTACGCTTAGAGACGTGCACTTCTAAGTGTCCTGAGTGTAAGTAAGTTTATTCAGGTATATACAAATACAGTTACATAGATTATCATACATAGCAGCATATGTGTAGAGAACCCAGGGTAACCCAAAGTGACTTATTTCCATTGGGGTCCTTTTATTTCCATTGTGGAATGTGATTTCTTGCTGACTGAATATTCATGTAACTTATGCTCATCTTTTTCTTATTGTTGCTCTTGTACTTCTTCTTTATGTAATTGATTTACTTAGTTTATTTACACCTGGTTGCTTAAGTGTTTTTTATTGTTATTAACATTCATAAAGTATTTTCACAATAATAGTTAAGCTACTTAATGTAAAGTATTGCAAGAACTGTAATGGATATAAGTCATTGACTTTTGTTTGGTTATCCCAGGTAATTTACACACACGCTACTTTTGTAGGACAATTATAATCATCCAAAATTGAGTAAAACTTTACTTAAATAAGTTTCTTAGACGAGAAAGAATACAGAAACCATTTTCTATGGTTCATTCTTGAGGTCCCCACAGAGAACGTTATTATGGGTAACCTTAACACTTGATTATTATCACCTGCCTCGTGTTAGTTAGTTACCATTTTGTCCTAACATGTCTTAGCATTTTATTATTTCACCTGCCCCTAACGTGTGGTGTGTGTATACTTAACTATATTTGTATTTACAGCAGCAGAGTTATGCTCGTGGAGTCTCGTTTTCAGTAATTTCCCATAGTCTCAAGGACCCAAGTGGATATAAGTCACTTTGACTGACTTTTTTGGGGTTATTCTAAGTAATTTACACTAAGTGTAATAATTGTATTAATGTGTACTTGTGCCTAAAATAAACGTACTTACTTGCCTTCTCTTGCAATGCGTTCCATTCTTCTGCTACGATATGTAAAAAAATATTCCAATACCCATTTGACTCATTTTCTTCTTAATTTTCAACTGTGGCTTCTTGTTGTCACTGTTGGAGGTGTTTTACAAGCTAATGGATGGTTTCTTTCATGACATTTTATAACCTTGTATGTATGTTGTTATCATGTCTCCTCCTTTCCTTCTGTCAGCCAGCGTCAGTGTGGGTAATTACAGCTGGAACAAGACCCACAACTGTCAATGTGGGTAGTAACAGCTGGAACGAGACCCACATCTGTCAGTGTGGGTAGTAACAGCTGGAACAAGTCCCACATCTGTCAGTGTGGGTAGTAACAGCTGGAATAAGTCCCACATCTGTCAGTGTGGGTAGCAACAGTTGGAACAAGTCCCACATCTGTCAGTGTGGGTAGCAACAGTTGGAACAAGTCCCACATCTGTCAGTGTGGGTAGTAACAGCTGGAACGGTGGTCTGGTGGCTTGAGCTCTTGCTTCACACACGGAGGGCCCGGGTTCGATTCCCGGCGGGTGGAAACATTTCGACGTGTCTCCTTACACCTGTTGTCATGTTCACCTAGCAGCAAATAGGTACCTGGGTTGTTAGTCGACTAGTGTGGGTCGCATCCTGGGGGACAATATTAAGGACCCCAATGGAAATATGACAGACAGTCCTCGATGACGCCCTGACTTTCTTGGTTTATCCTGGGTGGCTAACCCTCCGGGGTTAAAAATCCGAAGAAATCTTATTATCTTAACAAGACCCACAACTGTCAGTGTGGGTAGTAACAGTTGGAACAAGACCCACATCTGTCAGTGTGGGTAGTAACAGTTGGAACAAGACCCACATCTGTCAGTGTGGGTAGTAACACGGGTCTCTTCCTGCGACCCAGCAAGTGAAACTTCATGTTATCAAGAGATATTTCTGCTGTTATCTTATCTCAGCGGGTACCTGGACGACCAGGCGCTAGATAAGAGCATGTTTGCTTCTCAGTGACACTGGTGGTTATACTTGTGTGTGCAAGTACAACTTACTTGAAAGAGTGTTAGAACTAGTACCGTCTACCAGTACGACTTGCATTTAGTTGTACTAGAGGTAATAGTACATGAAAGTACGACTCACGAGTGACGCTGTAAGGAGGAGCATGCCTGTACCTTTAATATACCTGTGTCTGGTTTCAACAGTCCGACTGTCTTAGTAGTCGTCGCTACAAGGAATAATGGCGTGCAAGGTAAGAGTTTTGGAGTGCTTCTCTAGTTCTATTCATGGGGTGTGAGGGGCGGGGATGATTGGGGTCCAGAAACACTTTTTTTCATATTTCAAAACAAATGCTAAACCCATATGAGTGATACACTACCACAAATATGGTCTTCAGTGGCAAGTGAACACTGAAGAATTAGACACGTGAAACATCTGAGTATCTTTATTTGTTGATATTTCGTCATCCAGAGGCTTTATTAATATAAAATCAAGGACATAAAAGGAAGACTATAGAAGTATATACAAAAGACGAGGTAATCGCTCCTTCGGCCTTGGAATTGGTGAAGAGCAACGTAGTCTAATTATCTTGTCGGTATTGTATACCATTTATGTACCAGTGCGCAGTGATGAAGATCATCTTATTAACAAATGGGCATTTTATGTTGTTATAGAGAAGAGCAGTTCAATGGTCCGAATCATAGGAGAGCGGCGAGAGTTTTACTTCTGAATTACTCCAGCCAGCACCCCATGATACCAACACACTGATGAATTAGACACATGTGCAACGCCTGAGTATTTTTATTGAGAGATTCTACACCTAATTTAATTGATTAGATGATTGAACAACTTGCTGAGCATATGTAACTGCTCTCAGCAAAGATATCCAGGTGCTGAACATGTCTAATTCACACTGGACATTGTAGTTCTTCCCTGTGTAGCCTCTTTCCTGTGTAGTTCTTCCCGGTGTAGCCTCTTTCCTGTGTAGTTCTTCCCGGTGTAGCCTCTTTCCTGTGTAGTTCTTCCCGGTGTATCATGACCTTATTGTTACCTCCGCAGGGTAGTTCCCCGGCGGGCGAGGCACCTCCCACCTACTGCCCCATCTGCCTGGAAACGTGGGACTCCCAGGACCATCTGCCCAAGTTCCTCTTGTGCCATCACAGCGTCTGTGTCTCCTGCGTGGCTCTCCTCTACAAAGCTGCCCTGAAGCACGCCCCCACGCCCTCAACCTCGCCCTCCACGCCCATCTCGCCGCTCACACGCCTCATGGGCTCAAGGTCATCCCTCAACGCCGCGGTGGAAACTGATGAACCCACGGGGTCATCCTGGGTCAAGTGTCCACTCTGTCGCACCTCCACCTTCATCCTTGACCCCTCCACGCTGCAGACGAACTTCTACCTGAGGGGACTTCTACGCTCCCCTTCCCTCCCTAGGTGAGTCCTTATGTGCACACACACACACACACACACACACACACACACACACATGTCCTACGAAGAAAGGTTAAGGGAAATCTGCCTGACGACATTGGAGGACAGGAGAGTTAGGGGAGACATGATAAAATACTGCGGGGAATTGACGAGGTGGACAGATACAGAATGTTCCAGAGATGAGACACAGAAATAAGGAGCCACAATTGGAAGTTGAAGACTCAGATGAGTCAGGGATGTCAGGAAGCATTTCTTCAGTCATAGAGTTGTCAGAAAGTGGAATAGTCTTGAGTGACGTTGTGGAGGCAGGAACCATACATAGTTTTAAGACGAGGTTTGATAAAGCTCACGGAGCAGGGAGAGAGAGGACCTAGTAGCGAACAGTGAAGAGGCGGGGCCAGGAGCTATGAATCGACCCCTGCAACCATAAACAGGTGAGTACACATACTTGTACACACACACACACACTTTCTTTTGTTATCTGTGTTCTATCAGAGCTTATCAGCAAATCTGTAGCAGTAGTCTACTGATCACGTTTTCCCTCGCACTAACTCAGAGGAATATTCTTCAAAGATTTTCATTGTGTTTTCATTGTGTTTATTAACCTGAGACTCGACAAGTATTTGCTGACAACTCTGGCTCATCTGTAGTTGTGGCTTCTGTCTATTACCTCCTCTTCACTGTGTGTGTGTGTGTTAGTTACCATTTTGTCCTAGGCACATGTCGATTAGACATTAGGCCTGTTGTATGTATGTGTGTGTGTGTGTGTGTGTAACGAAACACTTCGAAATGTTTCGGCCCCGCCGGGAATTGAACCCGGGCCCTCCGTGCGTGAAGCAAGAGCGCTAGCCACCATGCCATCGGGGCGTGTGTGTGTGTGTACTCACTTAGCTGTGGTTGCAGGGGTCGATTCACAACTCCTGGCCCCGCCTCTTCACTGGCCGCTACTCGGTCACTCTACCCGCTCCATGAGCTTTATCATACCTCTCCTTAAAGTTATGTATGGATCCTGCCTCCACTACATCACTTCCCAGACTATTCTACTTCCTGATAACTCTGACTGAAGAAATACTTCCTAACATTCCTGTGGTTCATCTGAGTCTTCAACTTCCAACTGTGACCCCTTGTTGCTGTGTCCCACCTCTGGAACATTCTGTCTCTGTCCACCTTGTCGATTCCTTTCAGTATTTTATATGTCGTTATCATATCCCCTCTATCTTTCCTGTCTTCCAGTGTCGTCAGGTCGATTTCGCATAACCTCTCCTCGTAGGACATACCCCTTAGCTCCGGGACTAGTCTTGTTGCAAACCTTTGCACTTTCTCTAGTTTTCTTACATGCTTGTGTGGGGGTGTAAAAAGTATTCTCCATATAACGTGATAAAGCTCAGCTCTTAGGGAAACAGTCCCAACAAAAGCTTATTCTAAATATTGTGCCTTTATATCCACACCTTTTGACATTCCGCCTTTAAATGCAGCCTTCCATATTCTATTGATGATTTGATATATATATTTATCTCTGGTGATGTTCAGAGCGATGTTCACTCGTATATCTTTCTCTCTGAGTAATACTTGTAAATTCCTCATCACACGCTCTATGCTCCATCTTTGATCTCTCGTTCCCCAATTTTCATTACCAGCCGCCACTATTTTGATTGTCTTCGTAGTTTCCTTGAGTCTTCACGCATTCTGTCTCTATTTTCTTTCAGTCTTATTCCAGTCATCTGACAGGTCATTAACAGATAATCATAGTAATGATCCAAGTTAATCCTTGGGGTACCCCACTTTTTACCGTCACTCTTCATGATACTCTCCCCCACACACATCACTTTTATTTTCTATTCTTTATTTATTGATCCACTAAAGCAGTTTACGTTACATCTATGCTTGCTCCTAGAATTTGGGAATCAGTTTCTGGCAAGGTACAATGTCACTTTTATTTTTTTTTGTAGTCCAAGAATATGCAGTCGATCCATTCCTGCGTTTCTTGCTAAGTCTGTCGTATAACTCTGTGTGATCTGTTAATAATCCAAGTCGTACTGTACAGTCGTCATATATTTTACTCTCCTAAGTGCGGGTTGTGTATATTATTTTCCAGTCATGGTAGTGTGATATTTTATTCTTAAACTCACGTAGGTTCACGAGGCAGGATTCACCTTCCCCAGATCCCCATTAGTTTTCTTTTATAAAGTTTCTTCCCTCCCTACGTGTTCTACCATCCTCCTCTTATCTTTTCTAAGACTGTTGTTGTATTATAGTGACTGGTATTGTCACTCCCAGCTGGGGTTCCCACTTGCATCAGCAGCGGTCACCACCTGTCACAAGGAGTGAATCTAAACTTTCTTTATTAACACTGAAAGTTATTAAATTCAGTCATCCTTGCTTGTCTGTGTGTGTTCGTGGCTCAGTTAGTAGCGTTTTCAGCTCACACACTGAGGGACCAGCGATCGCTCCCCCCCCCGGGTGAAGCGTTGAACATGTTTCTTTACACCTGCTGCCACTGTTCATCTAGCAGTAAGTAGGTACCTGGGTGTTAGTAGACTGTTGTGGGTCGCATCCTGGGGAAGTTTAAAGGACCGCAAAACAGTCCCTGATGACGCTTTAACTTTATTGAGCTATGTTGGGTTACCAACCCTCCAGCTTAAATCCGAACAAAATCTTGTGTTTCTTTTTAAGACTAAATTAGCATCTTTATAGTTGTGTGATTGTTGTTGCGTCTGAAGCAACCTGAAGATCCTCGCTCCACGTTCCAGCATTGTAATTATTTTAGTTATCGCAAGTATCATATTCACCGGGAAATATTAAAATTGTAGAATATAGCGTCTAGAATCTAGCGATCTAGGATAGAGAGGGTACGTTTAATTCCTTAGATTGAACGTTCTTTCAGTATCTTGACCTCTCTTCCTGGTGTGTGAATGTTGTCTAGTTCATGCTAGTCATTCCTGGGGAAGTTCAGCGCCCTTATTCCCCATACAGTGCTTGGGGACAGTAATAAATTATAATTTTTAAAGGGGTGGACCGGTAAGCCAGCGGAAGGCCTCGGTCAGGTGACCAAAAGTTCCAGCAGCGGGTCATCACATAACTAAGACCCGCGTCAGGAAACACTTGTCCTGTTTCCTGACAAGTCTTACCTAACCTCACCTAACGCTTGGGGTGCGAGAGTGGAGGGTAATGAAGGACTGGCCTGCTGCCCTTGACTCAAGAATCCTTCACGGGCATCAAGGCACTCTCAGTGACTGGTCACATCAAGGCACTCTCAGTGACTGGTCACATCAAGGCACTCTCAGTGACTGGTCACATCAAGGCACTCTCAGTGACTGGTCACATCAAGGCACTCTCAGTGACTGGTCACATCAAGGCACTCTCAGTGACTGGTCACATCAAGGCACTCTCAGTGACTGGTCACATCAAGGCACTCTCAGTGACTGGTCACATCAAGGCACTCTCAGTGACTGGTCACATCAAGGCACTCTCAGTGACTGGTCACATCAAGGCACTCTCAGTGACTGGTCACATCAAGGCACTCTCAGTGACTGGTCACATCAAGGCACTCTCAGTGACTGGTCACATCAAGGCACTCTCAGTGACTGGTCACATCAAGGCACTCTCAGTGACTGGTCACATCAAGGCACTCTCAGTGACTGGTCACATCAAGGCACTCAGTGACTGGTCACATCAAGGCACTCTCAGTGACTGGTCACATCAAGGCACTCTCAGTGACTGGTCACATCAAGGCACTCTCAGTGACTGGTCACATCAAGGCACTCTCAGTGACTGGTCACATCAAGGCACTCTCAGTGACACCCTAGACGTGTCGAGTCCATAGCTTGCAACTTACAACGTTTCACTCACATGTATATTGAGTATTATTACGATAAACTTTATAAATAATAGGCGATGTTAGTATAGGGGATTTTCATAGAGAATCATACTCCAGTTATAGCGTAATAAGGAATCATACTCCAGTTATAGCGTAATAAGGAATCATACTCCAGTTATAGCGTAATAAGGAATCATACTCCAGTTATAGCGTAATAAGGAATCATACTCCAGTTATAGCGTAATAAGGAATCATACTCCAGTTATAGCGTAATAAGGAATCATACTCCAGTTATAGCGTAATAAGGAATCATACTCCAGTTATAACGGAATAAGGAATCATTTCTGATGATATAATTTAATCTTGTCTACAGATTAATAAGGAGATCGAAAAACTTTGTAAAATATATTTTTAATATAACGTAGATAACGTTATTGACTTAAGGTATTTTAATTGTACCTTTTTCTTAGTTATTATATATAAACACAGACTTTATACACAACTTATAAATTACCATGACCTTCATTCTAGCTGAATGGGTCTTTAATATAAATATGATCAATAAAGTTACTGCGTCTCTATTTTCCGAGACGATTAATATTGACTAGAATACTTGAAGTGTCTTAACACATGAGAACTTCTATACAATGAAAGTGTCACAAGATCTCACAATTTCTGGTGACTTTAGAGAATAAAGCTCTAGACCAATAGCTTCTCAATTTAAGTTAAAATGAGTAAGCAATGAAGACCTTCTCTATACCCAGAGAGTTGCTGTACTCTACTCCACTCACCTCTGACGTTAAGCTCACCACAGGAGAGTAGTAACCAGAGGTCATACAACATATATATATATATATATATATATATATATATATATATATATATATATATATATATATATATATATGAAAGGTGAAAATGAATATGTAATATTATAAAGGTGATTAACATGGTTTTAGCTATTAACGATGGTAATCACAATGGAAGATTAGATAGATGAACAAAAATACAAGACATATATAGAGAAAGCGCATGTGGACGTAACATGTATACAGGTGGTAACCATGGTGTGGTTTCCTGCAGGCTGGTGTTGTGGTGTGACACTTGTAAGAGTGTGGCTGCGCCCTCCTGTCTACACCACACCCTGCGACCACTCCAGGACAAGATGAACCGCCTCCAGGTACTTACTACACTCATCTTTCATCCTCACGCCTCTGTAATCATCCTCACACCTCTGAAATCATCCGTACACCTCTGTAATCATTCTCACACCTCTGTAATCATCCTCACACCTCTGTAATCATCCTCACACCTCTGTAATCATCCTCACACCTCTGTAATCATCCTCACACCTCTGTAATCATCCTTACACCTCTGTAATCATTCTCACACCTCTGTAATCATCATCACACCTCTGTAATCATCACTCACACCCCTGTAATCATCCTTACACCCCTGTAATCATTCTCACACCTCTGTAATCATCCTCACACCTCTGTAATCATCCTCACACCCCTGTAATCATCCTTACACCCCTGTAATCATCCTCACACCTCTGTAATCATCCTCACACCCCTGTAATCATCCTCACACTCTGTAATCATCCTCACATCTCTGTAATCATCCTCACACCCTGTAATCATCCTCACACCTCTGTAATCATCCTCACACCTCTGTAATCATCCTCACACCTCTGTAATCATCCTCACACCCCTGTAATCATCCTCACACCTCTGTAATCATCCTCACACCTCTGTAATCATCCTCACACCTCTGTAATCATCCTCACACCTCTGTAATCATCCTCACACCTCTGTAATCATCCTCACACCTCTGTAATCATCCTCACACCCCTGTAATCATCCTCACGCCTCTGTAATCATCCTAATAAGTATGTAAGTTTATTCAGGTATACAAAAATACAGTTACATAGATTATCATACAAAGCAGCATATGTGTAGAGAACCCTCCAGGATAACCCAAAAAAAAGTCAAAGTGACTTATTTCCATTGGGGTCCTCACACTCGTGTACTCACCCTCGCATCCATGTGCTCACCCTCGCATCCATGTACTCACCCTCGCATCCATGTGCTCACCCTCGCATCCATGTGCTCACCCTCGCATCCATGTGCTCACCCTCGCATCCATGTGCTCACCCTCGCATCCATGTGCTCACCCTCGCATCCATGTGCTCACCCTCGCATCCATGTGCTCACCCTCGCATCCATGTGCTCACCCTCGCATCCATGTACTCACCCTCACACCTGTGTACTCACCCTCACACCTGTGTACCCGACTACATACTTCAGAAACGACACCCACACTAGCAGCATTTGATACACTAATCAACAAACGTTAATAACATATACGGGACGTAGATAATTCACCACACACAACTAACCCACAATTTGCAGAGACAAATCTTTGATACTGTTTAGGTCCATATTGGTCCATTATCAAATAGCCAATCGTCTGAATTTTTCTTCGTAGTTTATAGATTAGTTGTGAATTGCTCCCTGCACGGCACTATGATTTATTCTCCATATTGTTGAAGATCATGTATAATACACAATATTTCAACAGTCAGTATTCTCCTGAACTGGAGCAATGTTTATACTGGCACTGAAATGACTGTCACACTTGCCTATTTGGCACTGAACTGAAGGTGACGCTGGCGTCCCTGGCACTGAAATGAAGGCCACGTTAGCATGCCTGGCTTCGAAATGATTGTCACACTTGCCTATTTGGCACTGAACTAAAAGTGACGCTGGCGTCCTTGGCACTGAACTGATAGTGCCTGGTGCTGGAAGTTTATCATACTGTCAACAATGAACTAGTTATGTACACACTTCTTGAGGTGGATATGTAACCTTTGTCGTGTGCGTTGAGCGTCGCTTGCAGAAGATAACACATGGCTTGCTCAACAGTGTTCTGCTGTATAACCCTTGTGGTTTAGCGCTTCTTTTGATTATAATAATAATAATCAACAGTGTTCTAAATCTGCACAACACGTTGCCGAGGCGTAGCACACAATTAGAACAGTCGTGGTGGCACTAGTCAGTTTAGAAACCAGTTATTGGTTCATCTGAAGATATATTTATAAAACCACAAAAGCTTTCATATGTTTCCAAATTGTGGGACCCACAGCCTCGGAGAAGTGGATAAAAAGGCTTCGAGGAGGAAAAATATTTGGATTTCTTCCTGAAGCCACTTGAATATTCCACTTCTACCACCCTTGGCTGTCTTCAGGAAGGCACTGGACAGGCACCTAAAGTCAGTACCTGACCACCCGGGCTGTGGTCCGTACATCAGTTTGCGTGCGACTAGCAGTAACAGCCTGGTTGACCAGACCCTGATCCACCACGAGGCCTGGTCTCAAACCGAGCCGCGGGGGCGTTGACCCCCGAAACCCTCTCCAGGTAAACCACATCTTTATTCTTTTTACCAATAGGTATATTTTATTGCATAATATGGTACACAATATTTAAAAGATACATTGCTGGTACAAAGATGGCATATACAGTACATGAGGTTTGAGGAATACATTTCAAGTACATATTGCTACGTGTTTATCATAGATTACAATGCGAAAATTTCAGCTGTATCAGCTTCGTCCTTTTGTTACAGGAAGAGTTGATTGCTGTGGCTGGAGAGGCGTGTGCATGGGCGTGTGGGCGTGTAGCTGTGTATGAGAAGCAGGTGGAGGTGTACAGGTGGGCGTGTAAGGTGCTGAGACACGCCCACACCCGCGTCCTGGCCGCCCTAACACACGCCCAACACCAACATCGCGCCCTGAGTCACTTCAATACTGAGATCCTTCAACTGGTGCGTCCATTACTAGCACTGTTGTTATTAGTGCTGTTATTGTTAGTGCTGTTGTTAATGCTATACGTCACCATTAAAGACAACCTCATGTACACGACCACTTGATACTGAAGTGCCACAGGGAAGTGTCCTTGGTCCCCTGCTCTTCCTCCTATACATCAATGATCTTCCCAACGTATCCCAACACCTGAAACCGATTCTCTTTGCTGATGATACGACTTATGTCATCTCCCACCCAAATCTTGCCTCACTCAACACCATTGTTAACGACGAATTAATAAAAATATCAACCTGGATGACAGCCAACAAACTTACACTTAACACTGACAAAACCTTCTACATTATGTTTGGTAACAGAACAGGTGTTGCACAACTGAACATAATGATTGACAACACTCCTATTGCTAAACACAATGAGGGCAAATTCCTGGGCCTACACCTGGAGAGCAACCTTAATTTCAGCACCCATATCAAACACATAGCAAAAAAAGTATCCAAAACGGTTGGGATCCTCTCTAAGATACGTTACTATGTACCACAATCAGCCCTACTCACACTATACTATTCACTCATCTATCCCTACATCACCTATGCCATATGTGCTTGGGGATCAACAGCAAAACCCACCTAAAACCAATATTAACTCAACAAAAAGCCGCAGTAAGAATTATCACGCAATCCAATCCCAGGCAACCCTTCCCCCCACCTCTTCAAAGACCTAAATTTACTCACTGTTCAGAACATCCACACTTACTACTGTGCAACCTACATGTACAGAACCATAAATTCCAATATTAACCCTGAACTAAAACGCTTTCTTGATAGTTGTGACAGGACTCATAGGCACAATACCAGACACAAAAATGTCTATGACATTCCCCGTGTCCGGCTAAATCTATACAAACGTTCATTGTACATTAAGGGCCTAAAATCTGGAACTCCCTACCTGAAAACTCCAGAACTGCAGACTCAGCCACCATTTTCAACACTATCATCAAAAAACATCTTATCTCACTAACACACCCTACCATCACCTAAATACATGAAAACCACCGATTCACACACACATACACACACACACACACACACACACACACACACACACACACAACACACACACACACACACACACATCACACACACACACACACACACACACACACACACACACACAAAACACACACACACACACACACACACACACACACACACACACACACACACACACACACACACACATACACACACACACACATACACACACACACACACACACACACACACATACACACACACACACACACACACACATCCTCCTCATCTACACCAACACTGACCCAAAGGACAGTAAACACAAAATCCTGAATATAGCTATTGTCTAACAAATCTCAAATTAGTCTTAAGTTTGCCTGATATTCAAATTCAAATTCAAATTCTTTATTTCTAGTAATATACAAAGTGGGGTGTACTTATATTAATGTACATTTTATGAAGTAGATATTACAAGATGGCCAATAATATGCCTAAGTATGCCTAGGCTTTTCAGGCAGTCTTATGATAGGTCTTACTCAATAGTGACACAATGATTATACTGATAAGTAAGGTTAGGTAATTGTAGTGATTAACTAGGTTTACAAAATTGAAGTATTGAAATTCAAACATTTAAGAATTTAACAATTAGTTTAAAGAATTTAACAATTAGTTTATATATTAATGGTAAAGGTGATGTATTGGCATAATACCGTTTCTATATTGGAGTGTCTGAGGCAAACTTATGACTAGCTTAAGAATTATGAAGCAATAGTTGTATTAGAATTTTGGTTAGTCATGTGAAAATTAAGGGGAATCACAGATATCAATAAGTGTATTTTGCTGTGGATATGAGCAAGATAAAGTAGTTTTCATGTGGTTAGCTACCGGTTGGGTGCGTAAGTGAGATAAGATGTTTTTTAACAGTGCTTTTGAAAGTGGACACGGGGAATGTCAAAGAGATGTTTATGTCTGGTATTATGTCTATGGGTCCTGTCACAACTGTCAAGAAAGTGTTTTAGCTCAGGGTTAAAGTTGGAATTTATGGTTCTATAAATGTAGATAGCAGAGTAGTAAGTATGGATGTTCTGAACAGTGAGTAGGTTTAGGTCTTTGAAAAGTGGGGGAGGGGGGGTGTGTGCTCCAATATAGGAGCTCTAATAGAAACTATGTAACATGCCAAGACAAAACCATTCTCATTATTAATTTTACAATCTAAATATTCTGAACTACCTCACTATTGTAAATCTATTTAATCATTTGAAATTTGTATTCATTTGTAATTTGTAATATAGATTAAGAACTAGTATTAGTCTGCCCGAAATGCCTAGCATGCCTGGGCATGCTAGGCATGCTAATGGCCATCTTTGTAATTATTGTCTTATAAATGTAAACCACACATTGTAATCTTTACAGAGAAATAAAATAATCTGAATCTGAATCTGAATCTAGTGGTGTTGTTATTGTTGCTTACCTTCTTCATGTAATTTAAAAATCTTTGATTATTTTCTGGCATCATAGCCTCATCTGTATGATAGTTTGTGGTACTAGGATTTTACCCTTTATCCGTCTCTTTCTAACTTCTCAGTTAGTCATCAACTTCTTTTTGATTCGTAAGATAAGATTTGCCTTCCCTAATTTCACGCTTCTCTAATAGATTCGATGTGTATTTACCTATTTATGTTTACATATTTGTTTATCTATTTGTGTTTACTTATTAGTATTTACCTTTTTGTAGCTGCAGGAGTGCAGCTACGTGTGTATGCTTTTGATTATGAGTCTTCAATATTCAGTTTATCATAAAGATTTCAATCATTTCATGTGATTACAGTACTTATTACCCCCTCTTGTTTATCACTCCATTGATCTACTAGTGTGTGAGGGGAAGTCTCTGCACCCATTATGTACCTCTGTAATCTCTAAATACCTTTTTAACTTGTCATGATTGTGACCAGATCTACCTGAGTTCATTACCTTTGTAACTTGCTTAGCTATCAAAACTTTGGGGCCCAGTCCCTGGACCCATTATGTACCTCTGTAATCTTTTGACTACCGCCCACACCATGGGTATGGGGTGCATAATAAAGATATTAAATTAACTAAACTAACTCAGTAGCTCTGTTTTAATTTATAGCCATAGTCTCTTGTTTTACTTAGGCGGTCTTCCTTGTGGGGCTGTTCGTAGTGTGTGTGTGTGTGTGGGGTGGGGTTGGTGTGTTTGGAATAGTTTTACTAGACACATAGACTGTAATCCAATAGTTTTGTAAACTTGATCAGCAGTTACGGTGACTAATGGCATGTAAGCATTAACAATGATATGATGCACTGTGTGTAATGTTGAATATTTGTGTGTTTAGGTGAACCGCGGGGAGGCGCTGCAGGGAGCACGGGAAGCCGAGGAGGAGGTAATCAGTGGAATGGAGAACGTGGTGAAGGAGGTGAAGGAAAAACACGAACAGATGTCTGGAGGAAAGGAGATCCCGACGTTGAGGGAGAGTTTCCATGTGTGTGGCAGTCACAGGGGCCCACAGGGGTATCGTTTCATTACACTCGAGGCTCATGATACCCTCACACTCACACTTCACACAGACGATGAGACAGAGTGCCAAGAAACGGACAGCAACAAGGACGACACGAAAGACACACCGCTGCAGAGAACATTCCACTCCCTGCAGGCCCGACATAAGAAGACTTCAGCACAGTCTAAAGGACAGGTGACACGATCTGTCTCACTACGCGATTCTAAAGGAGGATCCTCGGTGAAGGACCTTGACAAAGAGTCGCAATGCCCGAGTCAAGCCTCGACCAAGGTCTGCTCAGATTCTTGTGTCAAGAACTCTCCCAGCATTGCTTATCCTCGGTCACAGACCAGTGTGAGCGATACAGTGAACCTGTACGAGCCAGAAGACCCCATCAACGACCCCCTCGCCCATGCTGGCAGCATCAACAACAACACCCACACCTTCCACAAAATGCCCACAACTACATCAAAAAGAGACGCCACACACAAGGCTACAGCATCAATAATGCCTCACTCGCACTTAGACGCTGAGGTGGGACGACACAGACGTAGCGACAACAACTTTAGCCGTTATCAGCGGTGCAGAGGGAATGACGCCCCAACACGGAGGACTCGCCGCAGGTCAAGACACACTCGTCGGAGAGCTGCAAAATCACGATGTAGCATTATGTAAATTAGTGGAGGGTTGTTGGTCCTGAGAACTCCACTCTCCTTCCCTTCCTTGATTCTGGCGCTATATAACTCCTGCGGACTTCTCCGTGAATATAATAATAATAATAATAATAATAATAATAATAATAATAATAATAATAAATCCACTTTTTTAGAAATTGTATGAAATTTGCTAGTTAATCAACAAAATATACAGAATATGAAACAACTGTCTTAGTGCTAAACGAACAGCAACTTCATAGCAAAAAAATTCTCATGAGTGTACTCAATAGAGAGATTGTTTATGCACTCGTCAACGGTAGTAATTTTGGTAGACTAGTTTGATGTAAATAGGTTGAAAGGACTCCCGATCATATGTAGCATTTTGCCTAGAAGAGGAGCGGGCAGTGAATGGATGTCCAGAGCAACTGATGTAAATTGCTGGCTAGACAAGTACTGCAAGGAACTTGGGATTCCATTCATTGGTAACTGGGACAACTTCTAAAGGAAACATGTATGCAGGGGATGGGGTACGTCTCTGGTGCAGGGGTGACAGAAATTCAGTCGAAGGGTCATTGTTAAACTGAGTAAGACAGGGAAACAAAGGGGTTGCAGTAAAATGGATGGACAGATCAAAATTTGCCAAGATATGTTAAGCAAACGTTCAGAAAACTAGATAACTCATAAAATGTCTACTGGTAAAAAAAATCGTGTTCAAACAAAAGGAGAAAAGTCAGGCCAAAATTTCTTTATCATCTATTATGCAAAAAAAAAAAAATCGGATTGCAAGAAGTAAGGTAGATGAACTAAGAATAATTTCATGTGCAAGAAACTCAGATATTATTGCAATAACTGAAACCTACTTGAGCTTGAAAAATAGGGACAAACCTGTTGAATGCCACATGCAGATGTAAATTATTCCACACTGACAGAGTCAACAGGAAAGCTGACAGAGTTGATATGAAGTTGGAAGGACAGACAAGGAACAATGAAAGCAGTTTGTCGCTCACATAAAGTTAATCTTAGGTTTGATCTACAGACCCCAAACCTAGATAGTTACCACAGTAAACTTCTTTGCGGCGAAATTGCTATGGCAACTGGAAATATAAATGTAGTTTAATGGGAGATATTTTTTTAACTTCATCCACATTGGCTGGAGCAAACTGACACAAAATCTAGTCTAGCGATTTTCTTAAAATGGTCCAGGACTGTTTTTTTTTTTAACAGTTTCTCTCAGAACCAAATAGATGAAATAACCTGCTGGACTTGGTTTTGGCAAACAATAATTCTCTGATAAATATTCTTGAGGTTAATAAAAAGCTTGGAAAAATCAATTACAAATTTCTTATTTTCCACATTTCTTGGAATTACCTTAATAACCATGACGAAGATAAGGTCCACAGTTTTAGCGCTGTAGATTGTCATGTGTTAGTCCCGATTTGCCTTTTTAAATAGAAGAAACTGTCAGAATTGTAATACGGGTTTATCTTAGGATATCAGTCCCTGAGAGACAGTGGGTCCCTTCAAATTCTCAACGCTAATATTTAACTGCATTACAAACTTATGCCACAGTCTGCATCATTCCTGTCGTGAGCCTTGAGGTACAGGGGACTGGGATTGTACAGTACCCAGATACCTTACTGGGATCATACTATTGTAGAACCCCAGTCTCCTGTACCTCAATGATCCCAGTAATGTATCTCAGTATTGTATAACCCCAGTCCCCTGTACCTTACTGGGATCACTGAGGTACAGAGGACTGGGATTATACAATACTGAGATACATTACTGGGATCACTGAGGTACAGGGGACTGGGGTTATACAATACTGAGATACATTACTGGGATCACTGAGGTACAGGGGACTGGGATTATACAATACTGAGATACATTACTGGGATCACTGAGGTACAGGGGACTGGGGTTATACAATACTGAGATACATTACTGGGATCACTGAGGTACAGGGGACTGGGATTATACAATACTGAGATACATTACTGGGATCACTGAGGTACAGGGGACTGGGGTTATACAATACTGAGATACATTACTGGGATCACTGAGGTACAGGGGACTGGGGTTATACAATACTGAGATACATTACTGGGATCACTGAGGTACAGGGGACTGGGGTTATACAATACTGAGATACATTACTGGGATCATTGTGCTGTGTGATCCCTGATGTGCTGGCGTTCTGTATTAGGTTGGGCTCTGGTGTGTACTCCATGTGGGGTATTACTGAGCATTGTCAAACGTTCATTACACTAAATTTAGTTATCCATGCTTACATATACATATTACCTCATCCGTATGCTCCAACACTCCCACACACCTACAACTCACTCCAACATTTCTTCACCGCACTAACTCCTCCATCAGTGAAGAGTGGAAGGCGACACAGGTTTACAAAGGATATTCTGAGCGATGGAACACTGGTTAATGGATGGCTTGGGTGTATCGATTAAACCCAATTTAAAAAAAAAACACGTCTATTTTATAAGCACAAGATAAATCTTAATGAACGGCTGTCAGAGAATGAACAGAAGTATGTATCGGGGTTCAAATCGTGGTCCTGTTATTAACAGGACCACAGTTCGAATCCCGTCCATTCTTCTCTTTATTAATTTAGTGAAAAATAACTTCATCTGACGATACCGTCAGGTGATAAGATCTAAGAGACGTTATTACCACAGAGATTATGTTCTGAACTCCGTTACAGCGTAGTTGAATAACCAGATGACATGACCCTATAACAATGTGGCTTTAATTATAGAGAAGCGCTAAACTCATAGGGGGTCATATAGAGCCTGGGGAAAATGGGAGACAATCAGGCTCCATCCAAGGGAGGGGAGGATAGATCCAGTTCCTTAGATCAAGAACCCATTACTGTCAAACAAATTACCATTCGTGTAAGTAACCCATCCTGTGTAAAAACATTTGTGTAACCTAGATAAGTTATGTTATCTGGCTGAGAGAACAACACTGGACGGATGTTTGTTATCTTGTGAGGGAGAGACGCTCACCCAGAATAATAATAATAATATCTTTATTTCTACCAGTACATGTACAAGGTATACAGACCATAGCTGACATCAATGACATACTACTATGTAGAAAGCCTCTTGTTATGCTGAGCATTTTGGACAAATTAGGTCAATTTTGTCCCCAGGATGCGACCCACACCAGTCGACTAACACCCAGGTACATATTTTTACTGATAAACGAACATGGACAGCAGATGTCTCAAGGAAACACGTCCTAATGTTCCCATTCGTATCGGGGATCGAACCACGGATCTTAATGTGTGAGCTGAGTGCGCTACCAATCGAAGAATAATAATAATAAGAAATTTTAATTGGATTAACCCTTAGGGTTAATAACCCAAGATAGCCACTGGTGTCCTTAATGACCCCCTCGGCCACTGAATAGACTTTAAACCTCATTAAACTAACCGACCAATATAAAGCAGACCATGTAGATTTAACGTAGGCTAACCCAGGATAACCCAGGATAACCCACGACAAAGTCAATGTAACATTTACACTGAGGCTGAGTGTTGGCTGGCGCCACACCTTCCTGTGGTCGCCACGCTACAGTCTAGGAGGCTACTCTGTGGTGCCACTGTGTGTGTGAGTGGAAATCCAACCACCACATGGCAGGAGAGGAAGACCTACGGAAAGGCTCAATGATATGACCTGAAGTCTGACAGAGACATGACATGACTCGGACCAGCGTCACCATGCATGTCCACACTTCTTATACAAAGACTGTCATCAGAAATATTCAACACTCGAATGGATTTCCTAATCATCAGACAGGAATATATATATATATATATATATATATATATATATATATATATATATATATATATATATATATATATATATATATATATATATATAGTAGGAGGTTTATATCTATCATTATATATTTATTAGAAATTTGGTTCAACGTCTGTTGTAGTAATTAAAATATTATTGACAAGATGTGTACGTGTTAAGTAGTCTTAATGACCCTCGTGCAAGCGCCTTAATTACCACAACGTCTGAAACAGGATAAATCAATTTTAGGCCCATGCTAAATAGCACCTAATTAATGAAGGTGAAGAAAGTAAGCAAAGTGATGATAATGCCACCGGTGAAGGCAGTGCCACTAGTGATGGCAGTGCTATCGTTGTGGTACAGTGATCTTCGTTATACTCGTAGCTCAGCCTCAAAGGTCTACGTTTCGGTCCGTCTTGGACCATTGTCAAGTCGAAAACTGGGTGACAAAAGTAGAGAAGGCCTGAAGACTATACAGTAGGAGGCGAAGGAATAAGGAAGTGGAAGTAGCAGTAGTAGGGAAGAACGCAGTTATAAAACAACGCAGACGAGGTTCTCTCACATTGGTCTTCAGAGTATGATAACAATGATAAGTTATCAAGGTAGTGTGTCCTCAAGGAGAGAGTAAATTATACCTTTGGGCTGTCCACTAGCAGTTTGAGGGTGATAATACGAGAAGAATTTGAAATTAAACTTCATAGATCGAAGTCAGGGGAGATTAACCCCAGTCAATCCATCTATTATAGTTATTTCATGCAAGAAAGCCGCGTATTATTCAACTACATCAACAGAGTAACATATTCATGGTATGCAATACCGAAAAGTTGATGAATAAGACACATGTGCAACACCTGTGATTTTTATTGCTTAAACGTATCGCCTTCACAGCAGACTTTTTCAGTCGAATACAGTTGAGTATAACACTGAAGTAGTAGTGACGTGGTCAGTCCGTCACCCTGGGATGGGAGGGGGTCAGTCCCTCAAGACTAAAGTATGGACAAGCATTCAGATCTTATATACTAGAGTAGAGGTGAGATGAAGCAGTTGGAGTTGACGTGACATGTAAGCGGGGCCCACGAGTGGAGGTAGGTCATACTCGCCTGTATGTGACTGAAGAAACCTTAGCAGACTGATGTCTCTACCTTGCAGCCTGGACAAGGCTGGTATCACCACCTGCAGCAGTACACTTTACCAAATGTAAACTTTAAATCTGAGACGCATAATATAACTGTCAAATCAAGATTATATTCACGTTATTAACCAGCGTGTTCTCTCTAGGCTGGAATATGCTGTTCACTAACTGTCCCCTTCAAGCCAGGCGAAACTGCTGACCTGGAGAGTGTACAAAGAACTTTCACGGCACACATAAGTACGATAAGGCACCTAAATTACTGGGAACGGTTGATGGCCCTTGATTTGTATTCCCTGGAACGTAGGCGAGAGAGATACATGATAATATACACTTGGAAAATCCTAGAGGGATTAGTACCAAACTTGCACACGAAAATCACTCCCTATGAAAGCAAAAGACTCGGCAGGAGATGCAATATTCCCCTAATGAAAGGCAGGGGCGCCACTAGTACACTGAGAGAACACAATAAGTGTCCGGGGCCCAAGACTGTTCAACTGCCTTCCAGCATACATAAAGGGGATTACCAATAGACCCCTGGCTGTCTTCAAGAAGGCACTGAATAGGCACCTAAAGTCAATACCTGACCAACCAGGCTGTGGTTCGTACGTCAGTTTGCGCGCGGCCAGCAGTAACAGCCTGGTTGATCAGACCAGTTGCTGCTGTTGTTGTTGTTGCTGTTGTTGTTGGTGCTGTTGTTGTTGGTGCTGTTGTTGTTGTGGTTGCTGTTGTTTTTGCTGCTGTTGTTGTTGCTGCCTTCACTCACTATTATTGTGGTGCTCTGGGTGAGTCACATTATTATCATGTGTCCTGGTGTTGCTGCCTGTACCTGCAGGTCAGACGATGTACCTGCAGGTCAGACGATGTACCTGCAGGTCAGACGATATACCTGCTGGTGAGTTGATGTACCTGCTGGTGAGTTGATGTACCTGGAGGTGAGACTAGTGTAGAAGCAGTGATTCTCTCAGGTGCAGTGAGAAAGCTTGCAGTGGCTTAGGTACGTGGCTACAGCAACCTGTAACTGGGTTACGGGGATGACCTCTATACCAGAGCAGTCTCTGTAAGACGGGGATCACCTTTGAGAGTAGTCTGTGTGTCCACCTCCACTGAACGACCCATAGGTTAATACCCCCGTCTTGTAATAACTGGTTCATTTTTCCTCTATAATCTATCTTGTCCATAATTATTATCGCATTTGCTTTGTCTGTTTCGTAAAGTGAAGTTCAGGATCTTTCCTTAATTCATGGTATAACTTAACAAATCTTTGATAAGACTGAAAGTATTGTAGAGGTCACAGAAATGTTGGCTAGACTGAGAGAAAGTTACGTAGAGGAGGTCACAGAAATGTTGGCTAGACTGAGAAAAAGTAATGAAGAGGTCACAGAAATGTTGGCTAGACTGAAAGTATCATAGAGGAGGTCACAGAGGTACGTTTAGAATTTATAAAAAAAAAAAAACTAATCAGTAATTCAACAGAAGTTTGTGGTTAGACAAGGACGGTGACGCAGCAGAAACAAGTGACTCATGGAATGAAGAAATGAAAAGGCTGGTGGTAGGGGAGAAAAAAATAGTCTATATATATATATATATATATATATATATATATATATATATATATATATATATATATATATATATATATATATATATATATATATATATATATATATATATATATACGAAAGGGAGAGTGTATGGAGAAGAAATGAGCGCAAGTCACTCTAATCGGATTTTCCGAAGGACAATAAACAGTTTAGAGAGAAAATGAGGTAATATGTAGTGAGAGAGAGAAAGAGCAAGTGAGGAGGAGGGAGAGTTGCGTGATAACAGCACCGACCTCACTGTTATGACTCCAGAATCCTGAGAAATTGTTAGAATACTTAAGCATATGTAATGTTGCATTGGGTAGTTTCCAGAGTCACACTTGCGGTCTTGTTTCTCTCCAACACACACACGGTTTGTTGAAAGAAGAAGATTAATATTATATATATATATATATATATATATATATATATATATATATATATATATATATATATATATATATATATATATATATATATATATATATATATATATATATATATATATATATATATATATATATGTTATAATCGTGCCGATTAGGTAAAACTGGTCAATTAGCAAGAACTCATCTAAAATCAAGACCTTTCTAAAATTTTCTTATACGTTTAAAGTATATATTTTTCATTTATGTTAATGTAGAATTTATAATTTTGTCCAGAAACTTTGAAAACCTACCTAACCTTATTACAACAAACGCAATTTAATTTAGTCCCAACTAAATATATTTTAAATACGTTAACATTAATTATAATAAACAAACACATGAATATATTTCGTTATTTGAATTATATTGGCGAATGCATACAAATTCACTTGTCTTTAAGGTGACGTTTATTTCAATAGTCGGCACGACATATATATATATATGAGAAACTTTGAAAAACCTACCTAACCTTATTAAACAACGCAATTTAATTTAGTCTAACCCGACTAAATATATTTTAGATACGTTAACATTAATTTAATAATAAACAAACACAATGAAATATATTTTTTCGTTATGTTCAGAATGATTTTGGCGAAATTATTGCATACACAAATTTTCACTTGTCTTATATGGCAAGGTGAGCGTTGCTATTTAAGCCAAAATCGCAAGTTTTACCTAATCGGCACGACATATATATATATATATATATATATATATATATATATATATATATATATATATATATATATATATATATATATATATATATATATACCCGCCTCATTGCTATATAGACTGCTTATTGAGGAGGATATTCAAACAGGAGGAGGCTGAAATTAATCCTTGAGATACCACTGCCACGAGTGTCCTTGGATCACAAGAAAAACGTGTAGCTCTGCTGCATGCGTGGTGTTTGAAGGATCGCTGGCTCAGAGGTAAAGGTGACGCATATATTGTGTTACGTGTTGAGGCGGTACAATGTTCGCAGGCTCCACAACTTTATGAAGAATAAAAGCTATATATATACTGATGACACTTGGGATTATAAATTATATAATTATTAGGGAAGGAGATCCTAGCATAATAATGCCAACGTAAAGCAGCTGCCCTCTTCATCCTGTGACCTGCCCTCTTCATCCTGTGACCTGCCCTCTTCATCCTGTGACCTGCCCTCTTCATCCTTCATGACCTGCCCTCTTCATCCTTCATGGCCTGCCATCTTCACCCTGTGACCTGCTTTCTTCATCCTGTGACCTGCCCTCTTCATCCTGTGACCTGCCCTCTTCATCCTGTGACCTGCCCTCTTCATCCTTCATGACCTGCCCTCTTCATCCTGTGACCTGCCCTGGGGTGGTGGTGGGGTGGGGGTTTTGGGTGAACTGACCAAAAATATGCATAAACCTCTCCGAGTTAATAAGAACATTGCAGAAGGATGTTTAAGAGGCTATTTTCAAGTCAAGTTGTACAGACAAAACATTTTCAATAAAAGTTTTGCCCTTCATTTGTGTCAGTTCGGAGCACCGTGCGGGTTGTGTGTCATATGTCTCTAAACATTGGTCTCACCGTGTGTGGCAGCCGTCACCGTCATGGACTCCTGCATTACCAGGCTCACTCATGAACGTGAGTCATGACTCCGTCACCGTTATGGACTCCTGCATTACCAGGCTCACTCATGAACGTGAGTCATGACTCCGTCACCGTCATGGACTCCTGCATTACCAGGCTCACTCATGAACGTGAGTCATGACTCCGTCACCGTTATGGACTCCTGCATTACCAGGCTCACTCATGAACGTGAGTCATGACTCCGTCACCGTCATGGACTCCTGCATTACCAGGCTCACTCATGAACGTGTCATGACTCCGTCACCGTCATGGACTCCTGCATTACCAGGCTCACTCATGAACGTGAGTCATCACTCTGACATGCTGAGTCACGTTGAGCACATTTCGTGTCAAATCATTAATCTCTGACCTCCACATGACAAACCACAAATTTATCGGGGTACTTACATATTTCTGTTATTCTCTTAATTTTCTAAGATTCTTATTTATTTAATTTGGACAATTCGATAACTAAACAATTATTTAATATATTATTTCAGCATTTTTATAAAGTAATGAATGATGTATTTTTCATGCACAAACCAACGAGGCAGAAATAAATAACTACCATAGATGCAACTAATGTGACATTTTATTGTGGCAACGTTTCGCTCACCAAGAGCTTTGTCAAGGAGGTACAATTCATTAACCTACAATACCGCGGTCGGAACAATTAATAAATAACCCATTATATGATAGCCAAAACGGTTCCCCGAAATCCTCTCCAGGTATACAATATTGTAGGTTAGTTGTGACTTATGGTGGTCAGCCAGGGCGGGTGAAACACCAGGTATACAATATTGTAGGTTAGTTGTGAATTATGGTGGTCAGCCAGGGCGGGTGAAACACCAGGTATACAATATTGTAGGTTAGTTGGGAATTATGGTGGTCAGCCAGGGCGGGTGAAACACCAGGTATACAATATTGTGGGTTAGTTGTGAATTATGGTGGTCAGCCAGGGCGGGTGAAACACCAGGTATACAATATTGTGGGTTAGTTGTGAATTATGGTGGTCAGCCAGGGCGGGTGAAACACCAGGTATACAATATTGTGGGTTAGTTGTGAATTATGGTGGTCTGCCAGGGCGGGTGAAACACCAGGTATACAATATTGTGGGTTAGTTGTGAATTATGGTGGTCAGCCAGGGCGGGTGAAACACCAGGTATACAATATTGTGGGTTAGTTGTGAATTATGGTGGTCAGCCAGGGCGGGTGAAACACCAGGTATACAATATTGTGGGTTAGTTGTGAATTATGGTGGTCAGCCAGGGCGGGTGAAACACCAGGTATACAATATTGTGGGTTAGTTGTGAATTATGGTGGTCAGCCAGGGCGGGTGAAACACCAGGTATACAATATTGTGGGTTAGTTGTGAATTATGGTGGTCTGCCAGGGCGGGTGAAACACCAGGTATACAATATTGTGGGTTAGTTGTGAATTATGGTGGTCAGCCAGGGCGGGTGAAACACCAGGTATACAATATTGTGGGTTAGTTGTGAATTATGGTGGTCAGCCAGGGCGGGTGAAACACCAGGTATACAATATTGTGGGTTAGTTGTGAATTATGGTGGTCAGCCAGGGCGGGTGAAACACCAGGTATACAATATTGTGGGTTAGTTGTGAATTATGGTGGTCAGCCAGGGCGGGTGAAACACCAGGTATACAATATTGTAGGTTAGTTGTGAATTATGGTGGTCAGCCAGGGCGGGTGAAACACCAGGTATACAATATTGTGGGTTAGTTGTGAATTATGGTGGTCAGCCAGGGCGGGTGAAACATAAACACGGGTTCAACACGTGTCAGGAAGTTGGTTACGAATTCTCAGAATATTTCTCATGAGTCAGTATGAGAATGGTAGTACTGACGCAGGTCTTATTTAATATGACATGGCATGCTGACTGCGCCTTGTATGGCTGCTGACATTAGTCAGCAGTAACTGAGCTAAAACAACTCACTTACCTCCACTGTATAACTAACATCCGTTTTTATTTAATTTACAATAACTTAACCCGGGAATTAAACCTGGGTTATTTCCGTTGAGAACAACTTTCTACCACTAACCTACTACTCCCCCAGTATTCTTGCTTGCAGTGTACAGGTTACATACAGTCTTAATGACCCTCGTGTAGTAGTCAGTCTTTATACTCCACCAGTCAACCAGGTGAAGAGATTTTGCCTGATAAAAGTTTCTTCGTATGCAAATTGCATTCTGTATTTTTTTTTTAGAAACAAACTGTGTAGGCGAAATGTTTAGGAAATGAAGATATCAAATTGTTGTATATGTGTCTTATGCATCAACTTGCCGGTGTTGTATATCGTTATTAGTGAGTTGTTAATAATTATCAAAGCTTTGGTTACTGAGAGTAGTAGTAGTAGTAGTAGTAATAGCAGTAGTAGTAGTAATGGTAGTAGTAATAATAGCAGTAGTAGTAGTAATGGTAGTAGTAATAATAGCAGTAGTAGTAGCAGTTTAATAGTAGTAGTAGTAGTAGTAATAGTAGTAGTAGTAGTAATAGTAGTAGTAGTAATAATAGCAGTAGTAGTAGTAGTAATAGCAGTAGTAGTAGTAATGGTAGTAGTAATAATAGCAGTAGTAGTAGTAGCAGTAGTAATAGTAGTAGTAGTAATAGTAGTAGTAGTAGCAGTAGTAATAGTAGTAGTAGTAGTAATAGCAGTAGTAGTAGTAATAATAGCAGTAGTAGTAGTAGTAATAGCAGTAGTAGTAGTAGTAATAGTAGTAGTAATAATAGCAATAGTAGTAGCAGTATTAATAGTAGTAGTAGTAGTAATAGTAGTAGTAATAGTAGTAGTAATAATAGCAGTAGTAGTAGCAGTAGTAATAGTAGTAGTAGTAGTAATAATAGCAGTAGTAGTAGTAGTAGCAGTAGTAATAGTATTAGTAATAGCAGTAGTAGTAGTAGTAATAGCAGTAGTAGTAGTAATAGTAGTAATAATAGCAGTAGTAGTAGCAGTATTAATAGTAGTAGTAGTAGTAGTAGTAGTAATAATAGCAGTAGTAGTAGCAGTAGTAGTAATAGTAGTAGTAGTAGCAGTAGTAATAGTAAAAGGTGATAAAACAATTACATGGGTAGTATAAAAATAGGTTAGACAAATATTTCTTTAGGAGGTTGGAATAGAGAAGGCCTGTAGGAGTGTTCCACATCTGCGATGTGCTTGTGTGGTATTAGCAGGAGAGACTATGTGATAGTAGGGTTTACTGTTTTCAGGAGGATTCTTGCTAAGTCTTCAGAGATGGTGAAGCTGCCTTTGTTTTGTTTAATTGTGTTAGAAACAGCGATAAGTACTGATTCAAGGCACTTGCGTCTGCGGAAATTAGTTTCTTTTATTACTAGTCGGGCGTCTTTGAATTTCATGAGATGATTGTTGGAATTCCGGTGTTGTACGCAGGCGTTGTTCAGGTTATCGTTCCTACATGCATTAATGTGTTCATTGAGGCGTGTTTCGAGGTTTCTTGCTGTTTCTCCTAAAAAAAATATGTTAAGTAAAAGGACACAAATGCAACTAATGTGACATTTTATTGTGGCAACGTTTCGCTCTCTAGGAGCTTTGTCAAGCCGTAACGGCTTGACAAAGCTCCTGGAGAGCTAAACGTTGCCACAATAAAATGTCACATTAGTTGCATATGTGTCCTTTTACTTAACATATTGTCGGTAATTCTACCAATATTATTACATTATTATTATTATTATTATTATTATTATCGTACAAGTGATAGGTATATCACTGCCGACAGAATATAAGGTAGACCCGCATATTCCACACAGAATAGTTAATTAAGGGAAAGTGTTCACCGTCGTAGGACTGACAAAGCTTCTACTGAGCAAAACTTTCCCTTTAAAACACATCCAAGGTGTTCCATACCTGTCTCTGCTCCACATTATAGCCACCATAAGCGCTAAACCCGAGTGTCAAGTCACTAAGGTTGTCATTCACTTGGTGGACTGGGCTCTCTCCTCTCCTGGTTACTCCACAAGTTCATCTTCCTCTATAAGTTGATAATTCCACTATCTATCTATCTATCTATCTATCTATCTATATATATATATATATATATATATATATATATATATATATATATATATATATATATATATATATATATATATATATATATATATATATATATATATATATATATATATATATATAATTGTCCAAGATTATACGCTTCGGAGTATCCTGCTTCCTCCTCGCCAGGATTCCACCCATATTTTTTCCTGCTACATAAAGATGGGTAGCAGGTGTAAGGCAAGTTCCATACGTCTTGGCCTTTCTGAGACCAAAATTAACATTCTTTCAGTTATAGGCTGAACGTTCTACCACCAAAGAAGATTCTCAGACATCTAGACCCACTCGGAAGTCGAACCTGGGTCCTTAGCTAAACCCGCTATCATTGAGTTAGTGAGTCCATAAACCGGCAAGGAAAGTTCAAGTAGAACTGGACTAATAATAATACGAATGCATAAATAGGCCAGGAAAGTATAAGAGAAATTGGTTAATATTACTAAGATACGTGGCTCGCTTACTCGGTGTAAAACTCTCTTTACTTCTCGACTCTGTCACTGTTGGTCAACAGCATTCTGTAACAGTAATCTTTTTAAAGAGTTGACTACGCCAAGAAGTAGAATATCTAGTTATCAATATAACACATACTAAGTGTGTGCTTAGGGAGATTAAAAGAACTATTTTCAGTATGATCACTCGCAAACTGTCTTATACGAGTGACTTCACTCACTCTCCTTGTTCTCGTACTCTGGGTAAGTCATTTGATCGTATCTAGAATCATCTTAAGAATCTGTTAAGTAATGATTCGGGGGTTTTAAAGTGATAACATCACCTGACAGTACACATTGTGTATGCGTACTCACCTATTTGTGGTTGCAGGGGTCGATTCACAGTTCCTGGCTTCTCCTCTTCGCTGATCGCTACTAGGTCCACCCTCTCTGCTCTAAGAGCTTTATCGTACCTTTTCTTAAACCTATGTATGGATTTTGCCTCCACTACGTCATTCTCCAGATTATTCCATTTTCTGACAACTCTATGACTAAAGAATTACTTCCTAACATCCCTGCGACTCATCTGAGTTTTCAACTTCTAGCTGTGTCCCCTCTCATAAACATTCTGTCCCTATCCACCTTGTCAATTCCTCTCAGTATTTTATTTCATTATCACGCCCCCTTCCACTATCCTCTAGTGACTTCAGCTTAATTTCTCTTAACTTCTCCTCGTAGGACATACCCCTTAGCTCCGGGACTAGTCTTGTTGCAAACCTTTGCACTTTTCTAATTTCTTGACGTGTTTGACTAAGTGTGAGCTCCATAATGGTGCTGCATACTCCAATGCTATTCTTAGGTTTGCCAGGCGCCCATATGCTGCAGCAATTATTTGGTTTATGTGTGCCTCAGGAGATGTGCTCGGTATGATGCTCACCCCATGATCTTTTTTTTTTGAGTGAGTTTTGCAGCCTTTGACCTCCTAGGCTCTACTCCGTCTGCGGTCTTATTTGTCCTTCCCCGAACTTCATCACTTTGTACTTGCTGGGGTTAAACTCCAGGAGTTATTTATAAGACCAGGGTTACAGCCTGTCCAGTTCTCGTTGTAGTCTCATCTGATCCTCGTCCACTTGTAATCTCATTAGCTTCACATCGTCTGCGAACAGGGACACCTCTGAATCTATCCTTTCTGTCATGCCATTCACATATACTACAAACAGCACCGGACCTAGGACTGACCCTTGTGGAACCCCACTCGACACATGCACCCACTCTGACACCTCGTCACGTACTAACACACGTTGTTTCCTTCCTGTCAGGTATTCTCTGATCCATTGTAGTACTTTCCCCTGTTATTCCTACCTGATCCTCTAGCTTTTCAACCAGTCTCTTGTGGTACTGTATCGTAAGCATTCTTACAGTCCAAGAAGATGCGGTCAACCCATCCTTCTCTCTCCTGTCTTATATATATATATATATATATATATATATATATATATATATATATATATATATATATATATATATATATATATATATATATAAAGTTATGGAGATTATCAGAAGAGTGGTGGAGTACCTAGAAAGGAACGGGCTCATTCAGGACAATCAGCACTGCTTCATTGAAGGGAAATCCTGCATCACAAACCTACTGGAGTTCTACGATAAGGTAACATAAGTAAGACAGGAGAGAGAAGGATGGGTTGACCGCATCTTCTTGGACTGTAAGAATGCTTACGATACAGTATATATATATATATATATATATATATATATATATATATATATATATATATATATATATATATATATATATATATATATATATATATATATATATATATATATGGAGAATATAAACTACAGATCTGTAGTGGTGCCTGTCTCTACTTTCTTTGTACGGGGAAACCCGTGAAGCTGCCGTTGCTGAGTAACATACTGTAGTTATCTCAGGGTAGTGCAGCAACACACTGCTGCTATGCTTAATGTTCTTCCATGTAGATAAAACCCTGTAGATATAACCCTTGTCTAACGTTAGATATTTTTTTAGAAATTGTTTTATTGTTATTAATTTTTTTTATGTGAAACATTAAATCCATACGGGTCATTCAGCTTGGATTAATAAACCCCCCTGGAGGGTGAACCGTTTCTTTATAGCTCACTAACGTTGTACATGGGTTTCTTTAATGTAATGTATACACTGATCTTGCTGTATTTTATTTTTTACAGGTTGTGTTTAGGAGGGACCACCAAGAGGAGATCAGAATTCGTGCACGTGGACCCTTGGCTTCCAGGAGTTGTTGACCTCAGAAACGCCTTCCCTCCACTCTGCCCTACAACCTCTCCACGGATCCCTTTTATAATTTAGCCAAACATCTCGGAACTTGGGATTTCATCCATAAAAATATTAGGAAGGTGTTTATAGGTCAACGAGACGGTTTCTTCGTGGAGGCTGGAGCCCTGGATGGTGAGCGAGGCTCCAACACACTACGGCTGGAGCAGGAACTTGGCTGGACGGGTCTCCTGGTAGAGCCCAACCCACTTAGTTATCACAGGTTGCTCAGTCTCACCCCGAGCCATTTCCCGTAGAGTCAGTGTTGGTCTCGTATTGCAAGAAGATTAAGTCTTGGAAAAATGCATTGACATTTATCGGGGCTTTCCATTTACTGGTAGTTACTCTAGACACATGCATACGATTATGTCTTTAAAGTGTCAAATAAATCGACGATAGACTTACTATCATTAGACATCCAAGGATTAGAAAAATGTGTCCTGCAGAATGTTCCATGGGACACTCAAAATAAGAATCCTCGTAGTGGAGATTGTAGATCATCAACTTTATGAACGAGAATTTAAGAACTTTATGAAGAATAAAGGGAATAAACTGGTGGCACGAGATGTAGATTACATATTATTTAGAGGAGAGCCCAATAACAATGCCAAGCAGTTGATTCAGTTCAAGAAAGATTAATGTATCCAGCTCTTTAGACTATAATCTACTGCACATGCTTTAAATCTGAGGGGCCTCTTCACATTATTTTAATTAAAATATTCAGAAAATATGTTTCCATCCCGTTCAGGTTAAAAATTAACAAATGATTATTCCTCAGTTTTCCTAAGCGTAAATTCACTTCATCCAAGAAATCTACGACCAATTAAATTTATTTCCAGAGGACTCATGAACTCCACCCGTGGTATGGTTTATTTCCAGAGGCATTCAAAATACACCTTGCATATTTATGCATTTCCTAAAGGATAGGGGAGGGGGTAAAGTTCTAATGCCGTAGGGGTCATACACCGCCTGAGGGACGGGAGGCATTCAGGTTTGATTAAAGTGTAAGCCCAGGTTCTTGGATCAAGAGCCTCTCACCAATAAAGAACCTTAATGCAGTTCCATCAACGTGTAACTAATTTCGCACAGTAAAAATATTCAAAAATATGTAGATAACCAGGGCAATGAAGACATAATTAAGTTAACTGTGATTTATTTCCAAGTGACAGCTCACATCTTCCCAGGTTTATAATATGTGAGAGACAATGTTGGAATAAAATACACATAAATGTGTTTATACACGAAACCTGAGATCCAAAATTAATGGCTTCAGAAGTTAATACTGTCTGGTAACGGTGTGGTTGCATGGAGTTACCATTGCAGTGTGGTTGCATGGAGTTACCATTGCAGTGTGGTTGCATGGAGTTACCATTGCAGTGTGGTTGCATGGAGTTACCATTGCAGTGTGGTTGCATGGAGTTACCATTGCAGTGTGGTTGCATGGAGTTACCATTGCAGTGTGGTTGCATGGAGTTACCATTGCAGTGTGGTTGCATGGAGTTACCATTGCAGTGTGGTTGCATGGAGTTACCATTGCAGTGTGGTTGCATGGAGTTACCATTGCAGTGTGGTTGCATGGAGTTACCATTGCAGTGTGGTTGCATGGAGTTACCATTGCAGTGTGGTTGCATGGAGTTACCATTGCAGTGTGGTTGCATGGAGTTACCATTGCAGTGTGGTTGCATGGAGTTACCATTGCAGTGTGGTTGCATGGAGTTACCATTGCAGTGTGGTTGCATGGAGTTACCATTGCAGTGTGGTTGCATGGAGTTACCATTGCAGTGTGGTTGCATGGAGTTACCATTGCAGTGTGGTTGCATGGAGTTACCATTGCAGTGTGGTTGCATGGAGTTACCATTGCAGTGTGGTTGCATGGAGTTACCATTGCAGTGTGGTTGCATGGAGTTACCATTGCAGTGTGGTTGCATGGAGTTACCATTGCAGTGTGGTTGCATGGAGTTACCATTGCAGTGTGGTTGCATGGAGTTACCATTGCAGTGTGGTTGCATGGAGTTACCATTGCAGTGTGGTTGCATGGAGTTACCATTGCAGTGTGGTTGCATGGAGTTACCATTGCAGTGTGGTTGCATGGAGTTACCATTGCAGTGTGGTTGCATGGAGTTACCATTGCAGTGTGGTTGCATGGAGTTACCATTGCAGCCAGAGTATAGTAGGTAGCTGAATGACCCACAGGGGTTTAGCGTTTCATATAAATATAATGAATATACATGAGGTGATGGGTGAGTGAAGACATCAGGCTGTGAATGATGTATGGGAGAGCGACATCCAGCGTCTTATTGTTTGTTATGTTGTTCGACCCAAGCTCCAATCTTCTGGTCCAGGTCACTGACACGATCCTTCACGTCGTTGTACATGTCTCTGAAGGTCTTGTCTTGCAGGGCGTTGGCCCTATCCTGAAATGGCAACATTTATTGTTATAGTCTTACTAATCAAAACATTGATTCGCGAAGGTAAATTCTGATGTGGAAATTCTTTAACACTGTAATACGAAAAAAACGGCAAGTTACTATACAGTTATTTTCAGTTTTATTGTCAATATTTATTACATTTTAGCCTGCAGTATATATCAGCAAGGGATAAGAGACGTACCTTGATCCAGGACTTGACTGGTGCCAGAGAACTGACGAGGCTCTGTATCATTTGGTTCTCTTCGGCCCACTGTCTCACATCCGTCACCTGTAACATTACAACCACCACCGCTATATTAGCACCAATAATAAATTCCGTTCATTGCAAAATATAGGTTGTAATATGTACTAAGAATTAATGTCGTAGTATTTCATACACTATGAAAATATAATGAAGGAAACTACCTTTTCTTGTACATCTGTAGCGACGTCTGAAGGAGTCTTGGACGGAAGCTTCTTAAACAGGTAATCAGTCATGGGCCTGAAGAACGCCCTTATTGCATGAAAAGTCTTCGATCCTGAAGTACTGAAATAAACCCATTAATTAAGAACATGATATTACAGTAATAAAAGATATGCTGAACCCCGAAAACATTCAGATAAAATTCTTGAAGAACTTTTTATGGCATTAAAAATATCAGGTTAGAATTTACACAATAAATGAAAAGACGTCACGATTATACAAGAATATGATATATGAACTCACGTTTCTTGTTCTGGGTTAGTAGAGTCTAGAGGCGTGGCGGAGGCCAGTGCCAGTGCCAGCACTACACCTCCAACTATCCACATCAGACGCATCTTAACCTGTGGGAAAAACAGCTTCATTAACATCTGCCTCACTGCACGTATAATGTAAACCTGCTGCTACAGCATACTACAGTGCGGTATATGGCGCCACTCATATACGGTACATGGAGAGGGCTTCAGGAATCAACGCCCCACCAGGTCAACCAAACTCTGTGTTCCCTACTTGCCCACCTTCATACGAGTCATCATACTACTAAGAGGAAACACAAACCTTACTTAATCTAACCTGCCCACCTCTACGCCTAGTAACCCACCTCCACTCCTAGTAACCCACCTCCACGCCTAGTAACATTAAAGAACAGTTGTGTGGTGTGTATGAGATAACGGGAGGGAGGTAGGTGAGACAGACGGTCCCGCTAGGATGTTATACTTACACTGTGACCAACAATGGTCAGTGTGTGTCTGCCTCTCAACATTCATTATTAAATAAGGATTCATCACGTGCCAAAGGGTCATAGTTGTGAATATGTTGCCCACAATGAGGGGGGAACGTGGAACTAAGAAAACACGAGGAAATATAATACCAATAAACATTTGATCTAAATATAACAGCTATAAAATTTATATCAGTTTAAGATATATAAAATTTAAGTTAAAAAATACAATCTTAGACAATTATAAATTCTTGACAGCGTATAAAAGTTATTAAAACAAACAAAATCCTGAATACATTACCGGAAAACCAAATCCTAAGCAGCCTAACCAATAAAAAAATAATAATTATGTTGATACATTCATGATGGAAGAGCTAAACCTCACAGGGTCATGCACCGCCTGGGGAATGAAATTCGATAACAAAAGAGAGAAGCTTCGATTCCTTAGATGTAGAATCCATCATGGTGTTGAGCGGCAAGAAACAAAATCGAAACGTAAATACTAAGAAATATTTTCCGTAACTCACCGAAATGAACAAATAAATTTGTTACAAGAGATGGAAGATGAGGTTGCTGCGAGTTGGGTACGTATGGAAGATGAGGATGCTGCGAGTTGGGTACGTATGGAAGATGAGGTTGCTGCGAGCTGGGTACGTATGCCCTGCGCTCTGGTGTTACTGTGAACTAAGCCACTCTGCCTGGGTCTTATATAGCCGCCATCACTACTCACCCGCCACTCATAAGTTAGCGCTCACTTATATTAGCGTTGGTGATTATAATCATGTTATACTCTTTTACCTTCAAAGAATGTATTGAAACGTTAATAAAAATATAAGTACAAAGTTAAATTGTAGTTGGATTTTTACGCGTGTTTCTTAAAAATATTTATATTTTAATATAGGATACAATTTGGCGGTAAATGTTGTGTTCTTGTTCTTAGAAAGAGATGACTCCTAAATGACGTTGTCTGACGTCACTGATACGTGTATTAAACTAATTTTTTAGCCTACATAAGAACATAAGAGCTCAAGAACAAAAACTTGATTGCTAGCGCACTCAGCTCACACACAGGTCCGTGGTTCTATTCTATACCATTTAGTTCTATTCCCAGTATGGGTGGTAACATTAGGACGTGCTGCCATATTCACCTGTCAATAAAATAGGTACCTAGGTGGATGGCATCCCGGGAACAAAATAGCCCTCGTGTGCCCGAAATGCTCTGCATAACAAGGGGCTTTCTATAAAGTATGGGCCAATAGGCCTACTGGCCCGTACTTGTGGGGTCCTCAAATCCAATCCCTCTACCCACATATTTGTCCAACTTATTAAGAACATAAGAAAGGACTCGAACATGAGTGGGTAGAATTGTCAAAGCTTATTTCTTGGGTAGCATTGAAAATTGGGTTGAGCAAATATTCTGTTAGTGGGACGGATTGTGAAGGACCTGCCTAGTATGGGCCAACAGGCCTGCTGCAGTGTTCCTCCTTTCTTATGTTCTTATGTTCTTAAGGAGGAATACTGCAGCAGGCCAAGTGGCTCATACTGGGCAGGTCTTTCACAAATCCAACCCACTTAACAAAATATTTGTCCATCTTATTCAACGTTACCCAAGCAGTTTTCATAATAATGGGTGTCTTTATCAGCGCACGTCTACCAAGTCACATTCAGGGTTTTAAATTGTTTTAAGTATACAAAAATATTGGGAAGGGGGTGGGATGAAGCGATGAACATGGAAATAAATGGTATAAAATACCGACACAATGGAAAAATAAACACATAAGCAGTAACGGCTTTGTCAAGCCGTTACAAACAATACATGAATGAATGAATGAATAAGTTCAGGTAAGATCCCAATGGGATGAGCGGGGAAGACGGTACAGACGAAGAATAGAGCTGGAGAGGAGTCTTCTTAGTCGTAGAAATAGAGCCAGGGCTTAACCCAGCAGCTAAGGCTGCTGAATTCCGGTGTTGTACGCAGGCGTTATTCAGGTTATCTTTCCTACATGCATTAATGTGTTCATTGAGGAGTATTTCGAGGTTTCTTGCTGTTTCACCTACATAAATCCTATCGCAGCCTCCACAGGGTATAAGAACATAAGAATGGAGGAACACTGCAGAACATAAGAACATAAGAACATAAGAAAGGAGGAACACTGCAGCAGGCCTGTTGGCCCATACTAGGCACGTCCTTCACAATCCATCCCACTAACAGAATAATTGCCCAACCTAATTTTCAATTCTACCCAAGAAATAAGCTTTGAAGATTCTATTAACTCAAGTGCGAGTCCCACTCAAATCCAACCCCTCTCACTCATGAATTTATCCAACCTAAATTTGAAACTACCCAAGGTCATAGCTTCAATGACCCTACTAGGCAGACTGTTCCACTCATCAACTACCCTATTTCCAAACCAATATTTTCCTATATCCTTTCTAAATCTAAACTTATCCAATTTGAATCCATTATTGCGGGTTCTCTCTTGGAGAGATATCCTCAAGACCTTATTTATATCCCCCTTATTAATACCCATCTTCCACTTATATACCTCGATCATGTCTCCCCTCATTCTTCGTCTTACAACATAAGAACATAAGAACATAAGAAAGGAGGAACACTGCAGCAGGCCTGTTGGCCCATACTAGGCAGGTCCATCACAATCCGTCCCACTAACAGAATATTTGCTCAACCCAATTTTCAATGCTACCCAAGAAATAAGCTTTGACAATTCTACCCACTCATGCGCGAGTCCCACTCAAATCCAACCCTTCTCACTCATGAATTTATCCAACCTAAATTTGAAACTACCCAACTAAATTTGAATGTAATTTAAGGGTCTTCAATCTTTCTTCATACGGAAGATTTCTAATGCTATGAATTAACTTTGTCATTCGTCGCTGAATGTTTTCTAACGAATTTATATCCATTCTGTAAAATGGAGACCAGAACTGAGCTGCATAATCTAGGTGAGGCCTTACTAATGATGTATAAAGCTGTAATTTATTAGGGGAGAAAAGAGGAATTTATAGGCGCATCAAAAGAGGAGATGTTAACCTTATTGACCAATATGTTCAGTTGAAAAGAGAAGTAAAAAAGGGGATTAGAAAGGCTAAACGTGACTATGAGATTAAGGTTGCTAATGAATCAAAGACTAATCCAAAAGGGTTCTTTCAAGTGTACAGGACGAAGGTGAGGGAAAAGGTAGGACCTCTGAAAATTGGGAATGGACAGCTGACGGATAACGAACTGGAAATGTGTTCTCTATTTAATGACTATTTTTTGTCAGTCTTTACACAAGAAGACGTAAATGAGATTCCAGAAATTAACAATTATTCAGTTCCTGAAGAATTCAAATTAACTAATATTACTGTCACGAGGGACATGGTTATCAAACAGATAGATAAACTGAAGCAAAATAAGTCCCCGGGACCCGACGAGTTGTTTTCCAGGGTACTTAAAGAATGCAAAATGGAACTTAGTCAGCCATTAACGAATGTGTTTAATACGTCCATCCTAACTGGTGTTGTGCCAGAGATGTGGAAGATAGCTAATGTAGTTCCTATATTCAAATCAGGGGATAAGTCCATTCCATCAAATTACCGTCCAATAAGCCTCACGTCTATAGTAGGCAAATTATTAGAATCAATTATAGCTGATATTATCAGAAGTCACCTTGAAGAACATAATTTGATTAATGAATCTCAGCATGGGTTTACGAGAGGTCGTTCCTGCCTGACAAATTTACTGACGTTTTTCAATAAAACATTTGAGGCAGTAGACAGTGATAAAGAATATGATATAGTTTACTTGGATTTCAGTAAGGCCTTCGATAGAGTACCTCACAAGAGACTCTTAAGAAAGGTGGCAGCTCATGGTATAGGAGGTAAAGTTCTAGCATGGATAGAGGCATGGCTTACCAATAGAAAGCAGAGAGTTTCCATTAATGGGGTCAAATCTGAATGGGGATTTGTCACTAGTGGCGTTCCACAAGGATCAGTTTTGGGCCCATTGTTGTTCATAATTTACATTAATGACCTTGATGAAGGAATTGCAAGTGACATGAGTAAATTTGCTGATGATACAAAAATAGGCCGTATAATTCATTCTGAGGAGGATAACAGTGAACTCCAGGAGGATTTGGATAAATTAATGTCTTGGTCTGAAAGTGGCAGATGAAGTTCAATGTGGACAAGTGTAAGGTGCTTGTCGTTGGTAATGAAAATATCCCCCGAATTTATAAACTAGGTGAAGTTGAGCTTGATCATACAGAATGTGAAAAAGACTTGGGAGTCATGGTAAGCAGAAATCTAAAGCCAAGACAACAGTGCCTAATGTGCAATAAGGCTAACAGATTACTAGGATTTATTTCAAGAAGTATAAGCAACAGAAGTCCAAAAGTTATTTTACAGCTCTATACATCACTAGTGAGACCTCATTTGGATTATGCAGCTCAGTTTTGGTCTCCTTACTACAGGATGGATATAGATTCATTGGAGAACATACAAAGAAGAATGACTAAAATGATTTACAGTATAAGAAATCTCCCGTATGAAGATAGACTTAGAGCGTTGAATCTCCACTCTCTGGAGACGTAGAATGAGGGGAGATATCATCGAGGTGTACAAGTGGATGATGGGCATAAACAAAGGAGATATTAATAAAATACTGAGGATATCGAACCAAGTAAGAACGAGAAATAACGGTTTAAATTGGATAAATTTAGATTTAGAAAGGACATAGGCAAGTACTGGTTTTCGAACAGAGTTGTAGATGCGTGGAACAATCTTCCGAGTACTGTGATAGAGGCTAGGACCTTGGGTGGCTTTAAAAGAGATTGGACAAATATATGAGTGGGAGGGGCTGGGTTTGATTTGTGTCGTGAGTAGGGAATAAATTTTTAGGTAGTGGTGGTTTTGATAAGGACCTGCCTTGTATGGGCCAGTAGGCCTTCTGCAGTGTTCCTCCATTCTTATGTTTTTTGTTATGTAATATAACCGCGGGGCTTCTGTTGCTTAAAATTCTGGGGGAAAAAACCCAGTAATCTATTTTCTTTTTTTTCTTACCTTTTGGCATTTGGTTTGGGTTTGGGGGTTTCTTACCATAACCCCCCGATCCTTTTTGCATTCTGTACGCTGGGGTTCCCCATTATTAAACTGGTAGGTGCTAGGGGTTTTAACATTCCCCAAAAATTTTTGAACTTTGCATTTATCTACATTGAACCGCATCTGCCATTTTTTTGGGCCAGGGAAATTTAGTTTGTCTAAATCCTCCCCGAAGTTCCGTGACATCTACGTCTGAATTTGATTATCCCACCTATCTTCGTGTATGGAATTTGCTCATATCAGTAATTTCGTCAAGGTTTATTTAATATATTATAAAAAACAAGGGCCCAAAACCGATCCCTGGGAACGCCAATTTTTTCGAAACCCCACCAGATTTAAAACCCCCTTTGCACACCCCTGCTTCCTATTGGTGAGCCATGACTCGATCCATGAAAACACTTTTTCCCCCAATGCCGTGAACAGCCACTTTTTTTTAAAAGTCTCTGAAGGGTCTCATCAAAAACCTTTCTAAAATCCAAATAAACAATATCGAATTTTTATCCCGATCAACTGCCTCAAAAAGCCTTACTGAAAAAAAAAATAAATTAGTTAGGCAGGAACGGCCCTGGTGAATCCATGTTAATTTTCATTAATCCCAAAATTTTGCCTATCGAGATGGCTTCTTTTGTTATCAGCTATAATGACTCTAAAAATTTTGCCTACAAGGAATTAAAATTATTGGGGGAATTTTATGGTAACGACTTGTCCCCCAGAAGGCCTACTGGTCCTGCAGGTCCTTATCAAAACCACCACTATCTAAAAAATTTTCTCCCATACCCCTTTTACACCAATCAAATCCCGCCCCCCCCACTCCAAATTTTTCCAATCTCTTTTTTTAAAACCAAGATGACAAGGACAGTAATAGGTATAGTGGAAAAAGAGATGAGCAGGAAGGGTAAAAAAAAAGGAGGGTCTTTTAAATTTTTATATTCACCAATAGTCGTAGTGCTAGGAATAAGATGGAC